>NEWO01000017.1:2318765-2352030 GCA_003013225.1 Phalaenopsis aphrodite
ATATATATATATATATATATATATATATATATATATATATATATATATATATATATATATATATATATATATATATATATATACATATATATAATATTGAATTGAATGCGACGAACATATGAATAATATAATTATGTTGACTGTCTATATTTGCATGACTGACTATGATGAAGTCACTCCCTGATAGTATTAATGGGAAAACACTAAGGTACTCGTGTGTTTTCATGGAAAATGATATTGATATTGAAATATCTTAATGGGTAGAAAATTGTAAACAACGCTACTGTTACGGTTGTAAAAGTATAGAATAATATTGGTATGTTTTTAATAAAGTAATAATCATTGAATATCTCAAATGTTTATATTGATTTATTAAAAAGCTTAACTGACATGCAATTAATTTCTCTCTTATATTAACGTAGTTTATGAGCTTGAGTATTCTCTAGTTTGTTTACCTTATTATTTTTAAATCAACTTTTCAGGTTAATATAATTGATTAAAAGATAATCGTTAAAGAACAAATGTTTATGAAAGATGCAAACAACCAATAACGAGGTAATTTAAATATAATGCTTTGATTTAGTTTAATAAGTTTCTCCTTCATTTGTAAAATGTTATTTATCGTAGATGAAAGAGTCACAAACTTTATTTGTAACTAGAGCGGGTAGTGATGCTCCTTTTCGAGTCATTCTCCTCAGCTAGGACAAGCTTTGCCTCCCTCCTTGAAGCTTTTGGAATCGATCATCTCCTTAATAAAATCACCATATAGCTGTGCCTGAGCCATTCACATTGCAACGTCCATGCTCACTTCTATTTCAGGCAACTCTGAAACACCTGTCATTCTAAAATCTATCTTGAAAGATTAAATAACCATCATTCTTGGGTAAAACCTTTAGTTGGAATCGCACAGATGTGTACTCTCTCGAACTAGTGTCTTTAGCGATGAAATCTGTAACTTTTTTTCTCACTCATACTTAGTTGAGCGTATCTGATAAAAAAGTATGTCTTGGGAAACTAACTGTAATAAAATCTTTGGCATACCGAACCACTCTTAGTGGTAACAACCCAATAGATAAGCTGTTGGTCATGATGTTTGACAATTCCTTTAACATGAGCTGTCCTTTTTTAGGTTTTGGCTTCTCGGCCTTGAAGTCATTTAGAATAACCAATCTTAATCCAGTTGGAGTCTCTCTCATGAGCTCTACTTGAATCGCTAGCATCTCTTTTTTATTTGCTTAAAATCCACACTCATCTATGATGTCTTCATCATCTCTTGTGTCATTATCTATTTCTTCAACTGGTTTCTGCTCATTGAAAAAGATCATTCTCTGTCTTGGTAATTTGATGAACTGTATCCAAAATTGTGATACATGACATATTTTCTAGTTGGGATGAATTTGAGATTGTTGGTTGGCTTCACCCGCTAACTCTGAATTTGTTTCTCCCCAGGCGGGGTCGGTTTGGATCCTTCGCTTTATGTGTTCTTGTTGCTTGATTTCGGAGTTGAACTTTGTCGGTAAGGTGTGTACTTGATACTATTGTGTTTTCCATGCACCTTTATGGCAAGCGTCTGGACGTCTTGTAATGTCCAATAAGATTACAACTAGACCATAATGCCAATAGACAATCTCAATCTCCTTTAACATCGAGGTATGATGTTTTTTTCAGGCTTCACTAGTTCACACTTTAACATAAGCTGCTCAAGTTCAACGTTTACTCCTCTAATGAGTGAACTTTATGCTGTAACTGGTGAAGTCTTTGGAACATTTCTTCCTTATAATATGATGGTAGTTTATTACGCCGCATCTTCGTTTTCATCTTGGATTAGGGAATGATTTTGCTTTTTCTCTCTTGCTAGCGTAGGAGCTTCAACTTTTTTCACCACAACACTCTTTTTAAACTTGATGGCGACTAACATTACCATTATGTCCGGTGGAATATCCTTGTATTTGAATTCTTCTAGAGCCCTGCGTACTTCAAATTTTTGTAAATTCGCTTTTACTCCAGGATCCTGGCTTCTCTGGTTAGTGGTTCTTCATCACCGAAAATTAACCTTTTAAAGGGATTCAATTCATCCTGTTGATATGGTAAGTCATCTTTGTGGTTATGGATGGCCTCTCTGAATTCTCTCCTCTTGAAGACATGTCTTTGCTGCAGTTGGAGGATGTGTCATTACATATTTTTCATAGAAAGTTTCTAGACACCTATTTGCGGAATTCTCATTAGCGGCCTTTTGTCTTTTTCTCTCGACCAGGTTTATGTTGATATAGGATTATGATTCAAGGTTTGTCGAAGTTTTGGGTTTTGGTGGAAAATCTCTTTGTGGAATTGTTGGTGGAGGTTGGAAAGTATAATTTTGAAAATTTAGAGTTATGGTAATGAATTGGGTTGAAATGATTTGGGAGTGGTGGATTCTTTTATTTATTTATTTTTTTTGGAATTTTGGATTGAGATAATAAAGGAAAAAACCTAAAAAGCCCTTAAGCTCGTAGAAGGTGTTTGGAAAGCGATCAGAAGGAGGTGGATGAATTGTAAGGGGATGAAATTTTTTGCGATTCGTGATATTTAGAGGGGCTATATGTTGTTCGGAGGCTATTCAGACTGAAAACAACATGGAAAACAACAAAACAGTGTGGCACGGATGCCAAAGAGGGCTGGCTTAAATTGTGGCGTAGATAATGGTGGAACCACGAATTGAAACTGATTAAAACAGTTTTTCTGCCGTGAACAGCGGTTGGCTTTGATTTGGATGACAAAGGAGGTTTTTGATTGTCCCGGAGGGTTCACCACATCGATCCTATCATGTTACAAACACTGCCTGAAAGATATCCAAGGATACAACACTCTGATGGAGATAACCAGGAATAAACATTTCCAAATAACATAAACCAAATTAATAGTCTTCCAAAATAGTAAATAACAACAGAAAAATCATTTCCTAAGTAAAGGCCCTACTTAGAATTAAGAAAAATATGGAATAAGGAAAAAGGAAATAAATAAAAAAAGAAGAAATTCAGGGCTGAAATCGGAATTTGGACGGCTGATTCTCTCGCCATTGCGTCTGCATTCCGGGACTGCAGCAGAATTGCGGTTCGGTATTCTGCATTCTGCAACTCCCGTCCCCCTGTTACCGTGACACCATAATCGTAGTCTCTGTTTTCTTTCTTTGAAGTTCTTATAATTTGAAATTTTAAGTGAGCCATATCTTCTTTTTCCCTGCTTTGTTTTAGTGTATTACACGAGGCCTCTTTTTCTGCCAGAAAAGTTAATAATCATCTACAACTTTATGAACAGTCTTTGTCAGGCTTGATTTTGATTGTAGAGCGTACAGTATTTATTAACGGTTGTCCTAGTTCATGTTTAGTTTGAATGGAAGTGAAATCAATCTAACTGCTCGATTTTTTTGTGGAACTCAGAAATTATTTCCAGAAAGAATTATCCTGTCTTTGTGATGTACATGATTTGATAATTGTAAGAAACTTTGTTGTTCACAGAGTTGATTTGGCCATGCAGATTCAGCTGTTGTTTTTCTTTTGTCTATCGTTGTTCTTCTTCATCTCTGAATATTTCAAAATATTTCAGTATAACATAATGAGCCCCTCGTACAAGACCCATCTGCAGTAAGATATAGTGTCGATCCAAACACCAGGATGACACTTTAGCAATTTCAATAAATAGACAAGTATCACACTACTATTGACAAGATAACCAACCTAGGAACTGAACAAAATTTAAACACTCATCAGAAACAAAGTTCAGATATAAGCATGTCAAATTCTTCAAAATGACACCAGCATGTGTTTGTTTGACTCCTCTCCTTTGATGTGCTTTTGCCTTTCGACATTGCTTGAATTTTGAATGACGTGATTTTGGTTTCTACAGATTCTTTATGATGCACTGAATTTTATTGTGGAGATTTTTTTTGCACTGATTTTTATTTTCAAGTAAAATTGATAGCTAGTTTATTCCTTAGAGTAATTTTGATATGTGAGCTCGATTAAATAATTGGCTATATTTATTATTTTAGTTGTGTTTTTTTTTAATAAAATATGTTATTAAAAAAATTTTAAGTGTCGCCACTCTTAACATTGATATGGACTACCGCTTGTGGCTGTGATCAAAGCATTTTTATATGATCATAACTTTTCTTGTTTGGAAGCATCATATGTATTTATAATCTTTGATGAAAAGTTCCTTCAAAACTACTGCTTATGCAGGTTGACATGAAATATTTAGAGCATTCGAATGAGTGTGTCGGAAAGTGGGTTGCAATGTGTTAGCGGGAAGGCGGACGAGGTGTTTTTTGTGAGTGATTGCAAGGACAAGTTTGTAGGGTAGTTTATGAGACATGTTGTGTGTAAGATGTGCATAAGATGTTAAGCAAGCAGTTAGAATGAGTTGCTGAGAACATAGGATGCCAGTGATTGAAATTTGGGATTTGCTTGCCATTGAGCTTGGATTCGAGACTTAGAACAAGAAGGAAGATCGTGATAGAGCAACAAAAGGTGTGGGGTGGCTTGTGGGCTGTGGGTTTAATCAGGGAAGAAGGCAAGCACACTATTAGGCAAGCATGGCGAGTCTTGTTTAATACAGGGGAAAGTGCTCATAAAAGGGGATAGGCCACACCTCTATATATTTGGGATGTCTGCATGGTGTGTATGTAGGGAATCACGTGAGTGGGCCTTTGCATGGAGATATGCATGGTTGGAGTAATGCACAGAAACCAAGAGGTGCACATGGAGCCCAATAACACAACTACGTGAGGAAGAAATTTGGGAATGGGTTTAGACTCCAATATTAAATTCATACAAATAGAGATGTAACGAAACATACAAATGAATTCGGCACTAGGGAAAATAAAAAGGGCAGAGGGTAGACGATTGAGGAATGCAAGATTGAGCACCTTAGAATGAGGGCACAATTGGTATAAATGTACCAATGCGGAGATAATCTTGAAGAGTATCCCCTATCGTAGCTCACACGAGACTTTAAGCTAAATTCATCATTTTATCCGTCATTTTTTTTTACAAAACAAGCTCTATTGTTTGTCAAATAGGGATAATTGGATTTAATCAAACCTAAATTTAAACCTATACTATCCAAGCTATTTTATTAATTATCCTGAAGGGTAATATTAGTTGAATCATGCAAGAAGACACACACACTAGTAGGCAAGAGTGATCGTGCTTGTTGAGTACAAGGGAAAACACATATTGAAGAAGGATAGTCCATAACACTATATATAAGGCATGGTTGCTTTGTGTGTGTGTAGGGAAGGGTGTGAGTGGGCATTTGCTTGAAGGCATGGATGGTGGGAGCACTGCACCGAAAACCAAGTGGGTTACAAAGCATAGAGGAAGAAACTTGGGAATGGATTTAGGCTTTAATATTAAATTGATATAAATAAAGATGCAACAAAGCATACAAATGAATTCGGTGCAAGGGAAAATTAAAGCGGTAGATATTAAAAGTAGATTGAGAAAATACAAGATTGAAGACCTTGGAGGGAGGCCAACGTAGGCCTCTTGATAATCTGGAGTTTATGCAATGGATGAAGAGGTATTGCTACTCTGTGAATGGCAGCATACTAAAGAACTACAATGCTTTGGAGAGGAGATTCCTGCAAGGGAGGTAAGGAAGTAAACAAGAAAATCTCAACGATACAAGCATCCTCCAAAACTTCATCTATGGGTGCTAGAACTAACTCCTCACTACCCAACAAATGAAGTGATGTTAATTCAGCTAATGCACCGCATAAAGCATCAAAACTTTCAACAACAACTGATGCAGATATTTATGATGAGCAGATTACTGAGATGAAACTATTTGTTGACAGCCTTGAGAAGGAAAGAGATTATTACTATGCTAAACTAAGAGACATTGAAATACTCTGTCAAAATCCTGAAGTTGAGCATTTGCCGCTAGTTAAAACTATTCAAGGGATATTATACTCCACCTATGATAACGGCTTTGTACTGGAAGAAGCACAATTGATGATATTGCAGAAAGATCAACATTCCTTGAGTCCCATCTTAGAAAATTCAGCTGAACAAGTGAAACAGGAATCACAAAAGAGAGAGATCATCTCAAGTCCTGAATCAGATGTGTTCAGGAGCTCAACAACATCAATGTCACAAAGGCAACGCCTTTCTGATGTCTCAGAGTTTCAACACTGTGAATCACCATTAACAAATTTCCGAAGATCAAATTCCAAGGAAAGCTTAATCAACCGGATGTGAAGATCCAGGTTATGTCTATCCTTCAGGCATCTGTTAAATGAACCATTTGTTCGCTTGGTCATATTCTTCTCTAAGATAGAAGACAAGCCATCTACTAATTAGTTTTTGATGTAGGAGAATTAGTCTTTAGTTATGATTTGTATTGCAATTTGTGTTTGTTTTTGTCAAATTAAACCATGACTAGTGGAAGTGGGATTTTGCCTTGCCATTTTTACATATATATATATATATATATATATATATAGGGGAAAAAGCATTGGAGGCTCCCTACGTGTTAAAATTAAGAAACAGGTAAAAAAGCTGGAGGGGAAGAGGATCCTCGTCTAAAACAACCAAAAAATACTTTTAACGCACTCCTAGGGGTTCCTTTTCCCACATTACAACACGCGAAATGAAAACTCCAAACTTACAAGTATAACCAAGCTAAAAAAAACAAAACTCAAAATTAATATACCTGTGCCCGTGTAATAGAAATAACAGGAAAAGAAACAAAAGAGAATCCAAGAAAAAAAGAGCCAGCAGGATACTCCTAATCCACTGGAAACACTCCAGCAAACAACAGTGCAAACTGGGATGTCGATCGACTGAGCATAACAGCCAAACAACAAAAGACCAACGTAAACCAAGAGATCAGAAGAGCCAGAGACACAAAGCCAGAAGGGGGTACAATCCGAAATCTGCCAGCAAAATAAAGAAACCACAATAAAGATACGAGAGCACCCAGCCGTAGAGCCGAGCAGCAAGTAGTTTCTAAAATCTAACATAAGGCAAATCCAGGTTATCCCCAATAAGAAGACGCTAAGGGGAGCAGTGGGAGATAAACCTATAGAGCATGCATTCCCTGTATGGCCGACTAACCAATTGGCAGGGGAGTTGCCCTCTCTATGGATGAAACTCCAACTCACTTTCAGATGTCTTTCAAAAATTAAAGCTGAAATACGTTTAAGAATGCATATAATATCCCAGAGAGGAGAGATACTCAACAATATATCATAAAGCATTTTCGAATCAGTTTCCACCTCACTCGTATGAAAATTGAAAGCAATAGTCACCGTTAATGCAAGAAACCCCCCATCATTCCGTGGCTAAGCGGTTGTCAGTAGCAACAGGAGAAGTAAAATAGCACATACACTTACCCTCAAAATTTCTAAAAATGCCCCCAACCGCAACAAATAAATGGTTCCAACTGCCATTCACATTCACCTTAACCCATCCGGAAGAAGGGAGAGCCAACCTGATTAGAGCAGATAACCGGGGGGGGGGGCCTGGAGGAGAAAAAAAAAAAAAGGAAAAAACCAGAGAGGCCATGGGGGAAAAGGCCAACAAAAAAAAGGAAAGCTAAGAAGGATGTAAGGGGGGGGGGGGGGGAATTATATTTGAAGTTGTTTCTTGCGGTCCAAATAAACCAAACGACTAGCAAAGGAAGGGAAAACCCTCCCTCCTTATCATCAAAAGCCTTCCATTGCCACAAATAAATACTTAGGATGCCTCTATGGATCCGGGGGATACCAAAGTGTAAGCCCAATATATTCCAAACATTCAAAGAAAAAACACATTAAAAAATATGCATCTCGAATCTTCCTCCGAGACATTGCACATAGGACATCTCAAAGCCAATTTAAGGCCTTTCAACTTTAGAATGTCATCAAGAGGCAATAAAGAAGAGAAAAATTGCCAGAGGAAAAAGGAGATAGAGAGAGTTAAAAATTTGTGCCAAATCCATTTTTCCCAAAACAATCCCGGTGATAGTGTAAAGTGCGATAAATTAACTTGCAGACCGATTGCGAAGTGTTCCTCTTCCACACGGGGAAATCCCTGCGGGAAGGGGTAATAGGTATAATATTTATATGCTTAGCATTTTGCTCCCCCACAATAGAATATAGCTTGGTGAAATCCCATCTATCTTGAGAAAAGAATTAGAAACAAGTAAATTGTTAGTATGGGGAGGATGAGAATATTCAGAAAGAGAAGAAAATCCCCAATTATCATTTCAGAAAGAGATGTTACCGTCACCAATGTCCCAAAACATGAAACACTAGCAATAGACTCATCATTAGCAACAACTTTCCAGATCCGAGAATCACCAACCTTCCACAAAACCTAAGAAGGGTGAGAAAAATCATAATATTTCTGATGCATAAAACTGGCCCATAGAGATGAGCCCATTCTAAATTTAAATCAGAGTTTGCAAATGTTTATTTCAACCGTGTGTTTCAAGGCTTTAAAGCCAAAATCGCCAACTTTCTTAGGCTTACACAACCTTTGCCAATAGCCCCAAATCTTCTTAGCACCATTCTCCACCCAAAGAAATTTATTGAAAAGCCTCTCCATGACATTAATAGCACTTTTATTCGGATTAAACACCTGCAAAACATAAAGGAATACTCTGAAACACACTAGATAGCAATGTTATCCTGCCCTCAGTAGAAAGGAAAACATTTCTCCAATCGTTAAGTTTAGGCTTAATTTTATCAATAACATCATCCATATGAATCTGTTTCCTCCTACCCCTAATCAAATTAACCCCAAGGTATTTAAGAGGGAGAGTGACATAGTGATAACCTGTATAAGAAACCCCCCAATGAATACGTTGCTGCTTAAGCTGTTTGCCAAAATACATCTGACATTTGTCACAATTAAAAACTAGTCTAGAACAATTTTGGAAATCATTTAAAGTCTCATTAATTGTTTTCAGGCAAGTTTAGAGGTATTAGCAAAAATAATAACATCATCGGTGTAAGCAAGGTGAGAACCCACTATTTTAGCCTTATGAGAAAACTGTGTATGTGGGTGAATCAGTTTAAAATGACTGAGCATTCTAGATAAATAGTCAAAGTTTAAAATGAAAATAATATGGGAGAGGGCTCTGTTTAATGCCCTTGCGAGTAGTGAAAAAATCATAATAATTACCATTAACCAGCACAGAGTAATGATTGTTAGCCAGCCATCTTTTAATAAATATGCTAAAACTGGAATTGAAACCTCTGACCTTCAAAACATTGATGATAAAATCTCAGCTAATAGTATCAAAGACCTTTTTGATATATAATTTGATAACTAGATTGCCCCCCTGCACTTTTTATCAATATATTGTAAAATTTCCTGGGCTAAGAGGATATTGTCAAAATTATCACGATTTTTATAAAAGTCGATTGATATGGAGAGTTGAGAGAAGGAAGATGAGGTTGTAGGCGGGCCACAATCAATTTGCTAATAATTTTTAAAACCACAGAAGTGAGCGAGATAGGACGGAAATTCTTCTAATGCAATTTATCGTTAGATTTAGGTAAGAACTATCAAGGCGGCGGTAAAATACTTTCCAGGATCTTCTCTCTGGAAAAAAAACTTTAAATCGTAATAAACACCTCTTTTTTATGATGTCTCAACAAGAAATATAAAAAGCAGAAGTGAAACCATCAGGGTCAGGAGCTTTCTGGGAGTGAATATCTTTGAGGGCAGAGAAAATTTCCATCTCAGAGGGGGGATCAGACAAATAGAGGGAGGAAATCATATCTCTATGAGCATCAAACATTTTCGAATGGATATCAGTGACCGACAGAGCATCATCATAAAGAGAGGTAAAATAATCAGCGCGACATTAGAACCAATTTGATCAACATTAGTGAGGACAAAACCTCATCGGTAACAATCTTTAGAATGACATTAATATTCCGTCGATGTTTAATGGTGACGTGAAAATTCTTAGTATTTCGATCACCATTTCTAAATTGATTGTCACAAGCTTTTTGTCTAAGAAAATCTTCCTCAATAGTGATTTCCTCCAAGAGAGTATGATGAGCATATACTAACTTAGCAACAAGATCAGGAGTGTCGATCACCTGTGCCTCCAGTGCATCCACCTCATGTTGGGCATTCAAAACCTTGGAATGGACATTGCCAAAAATATCATAGTTCCACTTCTTTAAAAAACTAGTCACATTCTTATGCAATTGCCATAAAATAAACTAAGGGCTGCCACTCCATCGCGAGACCCAAAACTGTTTAATCAAATCAAGAAAGGTTGGATGAAAAGTCCAAACATTAAGAAATTTGAAATGAGAGTGAGCAGGTTTAACATGAAAAGCCAAGCTAAGCAAAATTGGATTATGATCCAAAGTAGCATGATTATGATGTTTGACATGAATAATATTATAATAGCCTAGAAAAGAGGAGTTTCCCAAAAATCTATCCAGTCTCTGCATAAGAAGGCCCTTCCAAGTATAGGGAGGACCCGAGAAACCCAAATCATAGAAGCCAGCATTGACAATGTGTTCACAAAAATGATTGATAAGGTTTGTATCAACTTTAGCTCCACCTCTTCTCTCCGAAGGAGACATAATCATATTTAGATCACCACCAACAAACCAGTTATCAAAAATAGAAGCACCCATTTGTGTAAGCTGTTGCCAAAGAAGTAATTTGTCCTGTAATAAAGAGCTGGCGTAAATAAAAGTAGCCCAACCATGAAAATCCTACACCTGATAATAAATTAGAACATAATGCACATTATCGTCAATAATGTTGAAAGAGCCAAATTTTATTGTTCTGATTACTATAGTGCATGTACTTCTTGAATTTCTTAATGATATTCTTCTTATGAACCGACACAAACGACTCCAAAAAAAAAAAAATGTCTGGCTTATGGACCCTACATAAATGTTTTAACCGATTAAAGGAGTGAGGATCCACCACTCCCCTAATGTTCCATACAAGAATATTAAATATGTTGGCCTAAAACACCCCCCTCCTAGCAATCCGAGGGGGAATGTGCAAATGCTCACCCTCAGAGTGATAAGTGACATTAATATTATTTGAATTTTTCATATTTGGAACTTCTGATTTCCTTCTACCGCGTTTCCTACTGTATTTTTGAATTGTCCATTCATAATTCAAAGCTAAGGCAACAACAACAACCGGTTCTGGCGGTGGAGTCGTAGAAAGTATAGTAGTGTGATGTGTAGATATTTGTGGGGTGTCCTGAATGTGTAATTGTCCAGGCTGTGCAATGGGGAGCTGTGCTACATTTTCCTTCTCAGGTGCATTGTGTGTGGCAACAAATGACTCCAAATTCTCATCAGACCACTCAATGGGAAAAAGGGCCGCGCCATCGAGATGGGCAACATTGGTTTCCTCGAAGGTAGGAGCAATTTGTTTAGCAACCAGTTCAATAAGAGGTGTTCGATGGGCAGATTTCTGTTCAGCAGAGGATAAATGATCCAAAGAAGTTTTCCTCAGTTGAGGATGTAGGTGAAAACATTGTATCGAATCATGCCCAAACGTACGACAGTGAGAGCAGTAATGAGGATGTTTCTCAAGAATCACCTGTTGCTAATATTCCGTGTGATTATAACCAATCCATACCTCCTCAAGGGGGGTAAGGTAACATCACACTCAATCAGAATTCTAGCAATTGAAGGCCTCGTTAAGTTATAGGTTGGGGCATCTAACATTAACAACTTTTCATACATAACAACAATCAAAAACAAAATTTCATGGTTTGAAAAAATGCACCTTTAAACCAGGTAGCCAAAGCCAGATTGGAATAGTAGGAAGCTCAACCCGATGATCAAAGTCAATTGTCTATTTAAGGGATTTCATCCAGACATCCTCATAACGAATTGTTCTTCTCGCAAAAAGTTTAGTGTAGTCATCCTCGTTAGATGGCTGAGTCAGGATATGTCTGCTATCGAGAGCACCAATCTTGCACACCCCAGTTAAATTCAGAAGCTCAAAATGTTTCTTAGGAAATCATATTTTGGAAGCCCGTAGAGGAACTTACCTACCAGGTGAAAACGACAAGCAGAGGCAAGAATGAAGTTTTCAGAGTCGGAGAGGAAAAACACAAAATTTCCCCCTTCTTCCCTTGCTTCTTAATTAAATTATATTCCCTGCCAAGAGTAAGTGATTCTTGAAATGAAGAAGGAAACACAAAATGCATATATATCAATGAGGAAATACTTTGGAAGGGTATCCTCGTATAGTAGCCCGCAAAATGCTTCAAGCTAAATTTGCATTTTATCAAGTCCTTCATGTTTTACAGAACAAATATTCTTATTTTGTATAAATTGGGATAAGACTTGATTAATTTTAATTCAAACCCATCTATCCAAACCAACAACAACAAGAACAAGAAGCCTTTATCCCACTAAGTGGGGTCGACTACATGAATCCTTTTTCTCCATTGTGTCCTATTTAGTGTCTTATTTTCATTTAATTTTAATAGATTAAGATCTTTTTTTATACAATATGCCCAAGTCTTTTTAGGTCCATCTTTGTCTTTCTTAACATATCTCGAATCTAAAATATTGACTCTCCTAACCGAATCATCAAATTTTTGACGTTTCATGTGACCAAACTATCTAAGACGACTCTCTCCAATCTTTTCCGCAACTGGAGCTACACAAACCCTATCACGAATATAATCATTTTACGTTTTGTCTCTAAGTGCCACTCGACCAACCAAGCATTCTCATCTGACCAACTCGTAACTTTGTGTTATGTTTCTCTTTTAAAGGCCAGCATTCTACGCGTAGAGCATTGCAGAGGTCAACATCATCTTATAAAATTTTCCTTTCAGTCTAATCAGGACTTTTGAATCACACAATAGGCATGATGCATTCCTTGAGGAATAATTTTAGTTGGAGATATTTTTTGCATCAATATTTCATCAGTATTTTTTGCATCAATATTCCACTCCATAGAGCATCTAATTCCTAGTAGGATAATTATCCTAATCGTCTTGAGAATTATCCTCAAGGATAATTTTAGTTGAACAAAAATAATATTAAATTTTTTATATGAAATAAAAGAACATAAATGAAGCAAAATTTTATTTCTTGCATAATCCCTGATTAACGGGATGCCAAATAATTGGAGAAGTATTTTTTTGCATCAATATTTAAGAACAAAATAATGGTTCAAAATTTTGATAGCTATATATGAATCAAACTTATAAGTCATACATCGAAGTTATTAGAGAGTAATAGAGCTTGACTTGAGAAAATTAGGTTAGCTTAAAAAAATGATTTGGTTTTATTTTAAGAAAATTTACAAATTGATTTTTTGTGTTAAAAGTAATTAATAGAAAAATATAGTTTGCTGAGAAAACATCTTAGGTGATTTTTGTTTATGTCAAGAAATTTTAAAATCAATTATTCTGAGAATTAATTTTTGTGCGTCATGGAAAAAGTTGTGTCAATGGTTTCTAACCATAGTTTAAATATGCATTATGATGCATTGATAAGTAATTGAAGCAAGAGTTTTAAAATGTCATATGGTTACTCCAAGGATTTCAAATGAGTTTGCTTTTTTATACTTTCTATCGGTGTGCTAGGAAAGGATATGTAAAATGAATTGCATTGATTTATATATATATATATATATATATATATATATATATATATATATATATATATATATATATATATAAAATAGAAAGCCAAAAAAGCTAATATATTAACTAGATAGAAATATACAAATAGAATTTGTGGGAGGGCCCAAACATGACACCCTGCCTACACAAAAGCCACAAATGAGTCCAAAACTAGAAAATACAGAATAATACGCTAGAAACTTAAAGAAAAAAACTAAGTGCCGAAATACAAAATATCAGGTGGGTAGAGAGCGACCCAATTTGATCTTGACTCTGTCTCTAGTTATAGGGAAGAAGCAAGCTAATACTTTGGTAAGATTATTGTCATTGCTAGTAGTAACCAATGTATCATCCAATATGTTCCCGAGCTAGAGGCGGCCTGTAGACCTGTCATTCCTCATCCGAAGATTGCTCACATGATATTGGTCTAAAGTATGCTGGAGATGTGCAAGTTGTTGAACATTAGAAGCAACTACAAGTTGTACCGACTGATCTATTATTGGATCGAAGAAACACTCTTGTGTGTCTTGACATGTAAGTGAGTCTTCTTCAATAACAGTTGGTGGTATAAACACAACTGGATCTGTAGCTATGGTATGATGTTCTTCGTCAGGAATTGCGGCGTTGGAAAGAGGATCGAGTTGCATCTTCTCAACAGGGATGATAGGTGGTTGATCTTTAACGATATCCGACCTTAGATAAAGATGCCAACGATAACAAATAATACCGTGGCCAAACATACTGCAAGGAGAGCAATAAGGAGGGTGTGGTTCTATCTCAACCTTTTGCCAATACCCGTTATGAATGGTTCTAATCCATATCTCATCCGGAGTTGGTTGAGTGATATCCCTCTCAATTAACACAAAAGCCATAGATAGTTTGGAGAGCGAGCGTAAGACTATCAACCTTGAGAGACTTACGATAAACAGTTGTTAGGGAGTATAAAACATGATGAATATATGTAATTTTAAGCCCAGAAACTTTATCCAAACTGAAATGATATGGGACTCTGCTTTTGGATCAAAACCAAAAGTTCGTTTCAAAATTTTCATATAACGATTGTCGATCTTGATAACTTTCCGAGAAAAAATATGAGTGTAATCGACATCGTAAGACAACTGAATCGGTATGTGTTGACCGTCGAGTAAATCAATATTTCAACTGCCTAACAACTTTATAACACATCAAATTCTTTTCGAATGATCTCAAGTTTGGATTGACCATAAAGAAATTTTCCCACTAGTGCAAAACGCCACAAAAATGCGAGAGTACTTGTTTCAAGCTCTTTAAGAATAAGAGCAGACTTCTCATTTTTTTTCCCAATTTTTTAATGATGTGATTGTCACCACCTTCAATAGCCTCGTGAAATGATTGTGGAACATTGCAATATTTATTTATAGGAAAACCAGTCTCTGAATCTGAAAGAGGAGAATGAGTAGGAATAGAGTTGCCGCCGGCAATTGCAGTGGCGTAGGAATGGATAGTCGATGCCATCTTTGCCGACAAGATGGTCTGTCGGGCAAGAAACGAAGACGTTGTCTGGAATAGCAAAGTGCGAAGGAGGCGTCGTCGGCAAACGATGACGTCGTTTGGAAAGAAATGTAAAATCGCGTCGTCTAATAGCAAATTCGCGTCGTCTGGAAGATGTGAAGGAGGTGTCATCGTGCATGACGCGAGCCGCGATAGCAGGCGTCGTCGAAAACGCGGGATACGTCGTAAGTCGGTTACAGAGATGATGCAAGCGAGCGTGGTCTAGAAAGCTGTGAGGAAGTGAGAAAACGAGGAAATCACTGCCGGGAATCTCCATCAGCCGAAACCCTAGCGCATATATATATATATATATATATATATATATATATATATATATATATATATATATATATATATATANACACACACACACATACATACATATAGATAGATAGATAGATATACATTTGTGGAAATGGTAGTTCTAATAGTTGTGATGTTTGTTGAAAGTTGTGGATAATTTAAAACATGCAAGGAAATGTTTAGAAGATGAAATTGTTGAAAGTTGTGGATAATTTAAAACATGCAAGGAAATGTTTAGAAGATGAAAGGTTTATATATGATGTGATATTTGCTGAAAGGAGAGGATAATTAAAGCAAGAAAGGGAATGCTAAGAATAGAGAATTAGCATTTAGAAGAATGGGGAAATAAAGTGAATGGCTTCTAGAGTTATGATTGAGTGCTTAAAACCGAGGAGGCCTTCAGAGATTTTTGTGATACTAAAATATTATGTAGGATTCGAATATAAATATTTTAAAATTACAATATTTCAACTATATTGTGTGATAAAATATGATTGATAAATATATAAAGCATGATGAAAATGTGAATGCCATGATGGACCCGTTGGCAAAACTATGAGGATTATTTGAGGAATGTTTTAATGGATGCTTGTGGTATATTTTATGGAAGATTCAGTAGTTAAAAATGATTCAATGCTCTTTTAGTTGTAGTTTTCTTGAAGTTAGAAAGCAAATTTTGAAAGATGATTTTATTGAAGTCGATTTACTGGTTGCTTGTTTGGATTTAAAATTTTTAAAAGCCTTCCAAATTCTTTAAGTTTTATGGCTTATTTTTCACAAATAAATTTAGTGAAAACAAAACATCAATAAATTTTTTTTTCTACATGGAACTAAGTGATCTTTTTGGTGGTTTTAAGAAGTATAAAAAGTTCTGATTTAATAAATAAATAAAATGATTTTAAATTAATCGTAATGAAAGATGGTTGGCCTATGATGACATGAATAAACGTTACTCAAAAAGTTTTGTGTGTTATATATTTAAAACACCTTGCAACAATCAATATGATTTTTGTGATGCACTCTTTCTATACAAAGAGCCAAATGATGTCTTCAGTGTTTTGAATCATAGCAAATGCACCCATTCGAAGGGTAAATAAGACAAGTGTTGTAGGATGAGTAATGAAATTTGTTATGCCTATTGATAATCGATGGAGAAAATCGTATTCCCTTGATTAAATTAAAAGTCTCCTCCATATATACTAAGGAATGACTAGCACAAGATTACAATCATTACAATTTTTCAAAGATAAACTAACTCAAGAAGGAAAGAAATATAACATAAAAAGAATATAGCTCTAAAATAAGAAACACAAAATTATACTCCCTCTCATGCTGGATCATAGATATTGTAAATGTCAACTTGGTATTCAAATTAGTGGAGCTGCTTGGAGGTATAGATTTAGTGAAGATATCAGCAACTTGAAATTTTGTTTGGAGGTATGTAGATTAAGTGAATAATGTCTCCGATGACCTTTTTAGAGATAAAATATCTATCAATCTCAATTTGCTTGGTTCTGTCATGATGCACATAATTCTTCGCAATACTAATGACGTCTTGGCTATCGTAGAACATATTTATGGGATTGATTGTGGAGTATCCTAACTCACTTTGTAACCTTTAGATCTATATTCTTTCATAAATTCCCAAAGCAAGTGCCCGATACTTAGATTTTACACTACTTATAGATGCCACTGCTTGTTTCTTTTTCCTCTTGGTGATAAGATTTTCCCATACATATGAATAATACCCATAAATGGACCTTTTGTTTAAGATTTCTACTGTCCACTTAGCACAAATATATACCTCTACTTCCTTGTCTGATTTCTTAAAAAGTAATCATTTGCTAGGGGTCTTTTTTAAAAAATTCTAATATTATGTAAACCGTCTTTAAATATTCTTCATTCGGAGTATTTATATGTTGAATTGTAATGTCGACAGAGTAAGTGATTTCAGATATAATTTGTGATAGATAGATAAACTTACCCACCAATTTCTGGTATCTATCTTTTTTACTGGTGTTTTTATCCTCATGAATGTAAATTTTTGTTAGAATCCATAGGAGTCTAGCAGGTTTGTATCCCATAATTCTCATCTCTTTTAGTAGGTCTAGGATATACTTTCTTTGGGATATCACATTACCCATCTTGAACCTTGCCACTTTCATGGTAAAAAAGAATCACATCACACTTCTAGATCTTTAATTTCAAATTGAGTGGCAAGGACCTCCTTAATCTTCCCAATTTTCTTTTCTTTATCACTTGTAAAAATCATATCTATATTGACAATGACTTTAGCCTTTTTACCTCCCTTTGCTTGATTTATGAACAATGTATGATTCGTTTGGCGTTGGATGTGCCGATTAGATTTCATACTCTTGGAAAACTTGTAAAACCAATCTCTGAGAGAATATTTGTGGCCATAACGAGACTTATTTAGTTTACAAACTAGATGTTTATTTGAGTCCATTTTCAATCATGATGGGATTTTCATATGCATTTTCCCTCTGCCTCCATCCATAAATGCATTCTTGACATCAACTTGATGTAATTCTCGTTCTTTGTTCACTCTCAAGGAAAGAAGAACTCTTACAGTGTTTAGCTTGATCACTTGAGCAAATGTCTCTTGATAGATCCATAAGATTGAGTAAAATATTTGGCCACCTACTTAGCCTTGAATCTCTCAATGTTCTCATCTATCTTATGCTTGTCATTTAAGACCCATTTGCACCTAATAGGCCTTTTGTTTGGAGGAAGCTTGGTAATTATCCATGTGCCATTCAGATCAGGTGTTTGGGTCTCTTCAACTGCTTTTTTACATTTTGGACTTTGAAGTGCTTCTTGAATAGCTTTGATTATCTGAACACTATCAAAATTAGATACAAAAGTATTATAAGTTTATAACTTCATTTAGGCAACATAGTCCTGGATAAGACAAACAACTTTCTTTGTTTTTGAAATTGGAAGATGTGTGAATTTATGTTTGTTTTTGAAGAATTTTGTGGTTGCTTGTTGACTTTATTCTGGCTAGTGAGTTTCTTTCTCCTGATATACACATGATGTTCCTTGTTGTCAATTTCATGTTGGACGTTTTCAATTTGTTAAACTTGAGAAACATGATGGTTAGAAGGAGAATATGTTGTGATGACCCTAGATCAGTGTGAGTATCTAAAATGGTGTCCCAAGTCTGATATTCTCCCGGGCTCTCCATGAATGATAGATTTGGGGTTCTAGGTTTGGTTTTCAACGAAGGTAATATCCATTGAGTTATAATATTTATTATTATTTTTCTTAATGAGATAATATCACTCATACCTATTTTTGTTAGAAGCATACCTAAGGAAGATACATCTGATGGATTTCAGGTCAAGTTTTGTGCGGTTTGGTCGGTGAATGTGAACAAAAGAGACAACCAAATATTTTTAGGAGAAAATTGGATGAGAATGATTTGACATGAGGGTACTTTTTTTTATCAAAATATCGAGAGGGGTTTTGAATCTAAGTGCCATGCTTGATATTTTATTAATGAGGTAAGTGGCTGTGAACACATCTCCCATGAATTTTTTTTAAGTTTTGTGAGAAAATATTAAAGCCTAGATACCTTGATGTCATGTTTATTCTTTTTCTCAGCTATACATATTATTTTGAAGTTTTAACACAAGAACTTATTTGAATGACACTTTTCTTTGTAAGGTTCGGTCTATGTATAGAATCGATGTATTCTTTTTAATGATTAGTTTTGAGGACCTGAATTTCACATTGGAATAGAGCGGAAATCATGTTATGGAAGGACTGAAAGATTTTTCAGTTTCAAAATGTTCATTCACTACAAATATTTAAGTGGTTCTAGTGTGGCCATCTATAATGGAGACAATCCATCTAGATATATTTATAGTTTTCAATTTTGATGGTCCCAAAATGTCACTATGGATGATGTAGAAAAAATGAGAGGGTTTCTACTGGGACAGAGGATAGACATGACGAGTATATTTAGCCAATTAACAAGATTCACACTGGCAAAACTCTAAATATTTGATTATAAACACCTAAATTTATTATCATTGTCGTAATTTTTTTTTAGCGAGATGTAAGAGAACGTGATACATTGGTGTATCATCAAGTTGATAGACCGCTCAGTTGTGCTCGAGAAAAATTTCTTTAACACATCTAGCTATTTCTTGGTGAAAGGGCTAGGGTTGGCAACCTTTTAGAAGAGCTAGCAATGTTGGTGCTATTGT
The DNA here is from genome assembly GCA_003013225.1 of Phalaenopsis aphrodite. Lineage (NCBI taxonomy): Eukaryota > Viridiplantae > Streptophyta > Magnoliopsida > Asparagales > Orchidaceae > Phalaenopsis > Phalaenopsis aphrodite. Next base: position 2,338,445 of record NEWO01000017.1, read on the forward strand.
TTTGATATTTTCCTGTCTTGTTGAAGTTTTCATTCTGCAGGTTTTTCATTTAGTTTCCATCATTTGTCTTTTTTGTGACGAGGTTTCTTGCAATTTTTGCACATGAGATGATTAACTTTTGGAGTGACATTCAACGTCTTCATACCATACTTGGTCATAAACACTATACATATTTAGGGCTGCAACTTGTTACAGGTAGGAAGTTGGTCGCAACAACTTGCTGTAGAAGGTGTAGTTGAGCGGTCGGAGGAATGGTTTGCAGGAAGATTGGCTACAACATGGAAGAAGAGCCGGGGAATGCTGACAGATGAGGGCTGTTGGAGGACAACAGGAGAAGACCGACAGGGAGGAATTAAGGGATTCCGACGGCTGCAGGGCTGTTGGAGAGGCTCCAAAGGTCGTAGGATCAATAAGAGGAGGACCTTGAATTCGATTGAAGGGATTCTGGAGGTTGCAAAGAGTCTTTTCAATCAGAGACATGTTATCTGTTTTTCTCCAACCAAATGAAATTGAGACCGACGAACCAACGTCTGTGATCTAGCGAGAGTTTCAGCTCTTGGTGCACACATGCATGGGGATGGATTAAACCCAACACGAGAAGATCCCGACGATTGTTTGCATTGGGGACGGTCGAAACTGGAAGGAGATGATCCAGTAAGGGCAGCTCCTAGGTCACACGTGCACATGATACAAACAAAATCAGAAGGAGATGATTGAGGCTTACTTCGAAGACGAACGGGACCGAGGAGTAATGCCGCCGATAGGAACAATTCGGTGAAGCTCTGATATCATGAAGAAAGGTAGAGAAAATCATATTATCTTATTTCTCAATAACTAAACTATAACTCTTCACCTTATAAAATAAGTAACGATTAGGTCAAGCTTAATTACAATCATTACAACTGATCAAAGATAAACGAATTAAAGAAGGAAAGAAACATAACATAATAAAAAGAAAAAAAAATAGCATTAAAATAGGAAACACAAAATTTCACATCTATGGTAACATGAGCATAAAAGTTAGGACATGCAATGGACGTTGCTGGAGTTAATGGAAAGTGAGGGTTCATATTGCTGTGTCTAAATAGCGGGATTAGCCTAATTATTGTGCTGGTGATTTGGATGATGAGATTTCTTGTGTTTTAATTTTTCATCATGACCTCAAATTGGAGTCATTGTGTTGATGCAACTAGAAATTATCATTTATTGCGTGCTACGCAACTGGTTTTGCACATGCAGTTGGTTTTGTAGTTGACAAATTAATGACTGAAAGATGTATCTTGCGGTTATGGCATTGCAAAGCATGCATCCAAGGGTGTGCTTCTCTATAATTAGGTTATAAAATTTTTCGGATAGTTACCCTGGATGGACTAGTGTTAATTGCGTGTTTGCTTTATAAAAAGTTAGATAGTGAATGATGCACAGGTGGTTGAATATGCTATGGAAAATTTGAAGAAATGCTATATCTTGGCTAGAATGGCCATTATTGTTTTGATAGTTTTTATTTATGGGACTTCTGTTTTTCACTTGTTTTGTCATGTTAGTTCATTAAATCTGTTCTCATGAAATATAAATATATATTTTTCAACATAGACAATTGAAACAAGAATCAAACTTGCCTATGCCCTTGCAAGGCAGTGGTTTGGCGTCTACATATTTGCAGAGGAGCCGAATGATGGTACGCACAGTTCAGAAGTTGCTTATGCATCTTTACATTCTGTAAGAAGAATCCAGATTATGGTTTGACTGTTGTTTATGTTGATTTCAGAATGGCTATTGGAAGGCTTGGCTGGTTTTCTTACTGATTCATTCATAAAAGGATTTCTTGGGAATAATGAGGCAAAGTACCGGCGTTACAAGGTTTGTTTTTCTCATGCAATATGAGCTATATATTTAACCATTGCAAATTTTAGAAGTGGATGACACTAGTGTTCTTGTAACATTGTGTAGGTGTATTGATTGTAAAACTTTGTATTGTGGCTTTCCTTGCACATTTGCTTTACTTATTGATGAGTTTATTTTAGCAAGGGTCATTGGTTTTACAAATAGATGATTCTATAGCTAATATGCTGAGTCCAACTTTTGGAGATGTTAAGTTGCCCTCAATGTGACGTGCTGCATATTTTCTTTCAAGGATTACCAGAACAAGCATAGCCAGGCATATCCGATAATTTTTCTTCAATATGTTACACTTTTGCTGCTCACTTTTAGCTTTAGTTTGCTGAAGAAAAGGATTCCAGCTTGAAGGCGTTTTTTTTATGGGTGCTAATGTTATATATGTTCTCTTATTTTTAAATTTAGTTGGGAAAATTGAAAATTGAAACGTGCTTGAGTTGTTTATTGTCCATATTACACCATATCGGTTATCAGTGTGGAGGTGTCTATTCTTTTGTCCATATTAAATGTTAGAAAACTACTCATATTATCCGAGGGTTAGGAGATAAAATAATCACTGATAGTTAATTTGAATGAGGAAGAAATGAGAATTTTACAGTGGATGAGTTAAGTCTTGTAATAGTAGGTTTAGAAATGATTATATTCTTGCGGTGGTTGGATTTTTTTGCTTATTGATAAGATAATGAAGAATATACTTATGTAGTTTGTGCTTGTAATCAATGTTTGAGGGATGCATGATTAAGATGAGAAGATATACTAAATCTAGAACCAATGGATATATATTTTTAGAAGTTGCACAACATATACTATTTTGCAACGGTGAAGGCGGCAATTGATATGAATGACAGTAGGAGGATGATAAATCTGATCTCAAGTATCTTTAGTAACGAGCTCTAGCACAAAGTTTTATTTATTTTTAAGCAAGCATTAGTTAAAGTATATGTTGTTTTTGTTATGAAAGAGCTAATGTCATTATATTTATCGTTTAAATTTTAAATATTGATCTGTACTCGTAACGGCTTCTCCGAATGGATATATATGTGATATAGATATGACTTGGTTTCAAACTTAATATTAAAACTTCTCAATGTGCACATATGCATGCCCATGATACCTTTCTATATCAAAGACAGTTTGCTCACCTCCCACTTTGACAAGACGTTAATGTAGTTTGGACACGCGTAATATTTAGGAATGCAAAATTTGTTGAATTTGGAAACTCTTGGAAGTTTGGGATGATTACTATTAATAGTTTTTTTTTTCTGTGTTCTTTTGTACAAATTATTATTTTATTCATATAGAATAAAAGAATAAAATTTAGTTGCAGGGTCTCTGATTTTCTAATATATTATTCTAATTCTTAATATGATATTAAAAGCATTAATATTCTATGTTTTGTGAGGTCGATGAGTTCTTCAACATGAACTTTCTCGTCCAAGCTGACAAATCCTTACCAACATCAAATGCCAACCTTTGATCACCAAGTGCAAAAAAGACATTAAAATGATTCTAGAAAAGAAGATGGTTGCAATAGCCACAAAGTAAGCGATTAAGCAACTTGCAACTCCACATTCGAAGTCAATTTCAAAATGAAAATTTTTAAAGTCAGTTTAAAAGGTTCATGATGAATGTGAGCTAGTAGCAAAAAAAAAAAGAAAGTTTGTAAGCCTAAAAAGGAAGTTTGTGAGCTAGTACAAATTCATGATTAATGAGCCTCTATGCATACAAGAAAAAACTAAAATAAGATTCAATCATATCCCAAACTTCTAAAGAGAAAGCACGCTCAAAGAAGATGTGTCTTATGTCTTCCTCATTCATTTTGCACATATGACATCTTGAGGCCAATTTCAAACCTTTAAGCTTAAGAATATCATCCATTGGTATTAAAGAATTGAGATAACGCCAAAGAAAAAAGGATATAGAGGGAGACAATGATTTATGCCAAATCAATTTTCCCCATAATCAATCACGATGTGAATGTAAATTGCCATAAATGAGTGCAAACCAATTGAGAATTGCTTCTTTTCCACATGGGGAGATCCTTTCGAGTAGGAGTAAAAGGAATAGTAAGAATATGCTTTGCATTTTGTTCCCCCACCATAGAACACAACTTAGGGTAATCTTAACCATCTTGTGAAAAGAAATCAGAGACCAATAATGAATTAGGATGAGGAGAGTGAGTATAGTCAGAGTTATGTGAAAAGCCCCAGTTATCATTTCAGAAGGAAATATTCCCATCGCCAATGTCCCAAAAGATGAAATCGTTTGCTGTGTCTCTAGCATTAACCAATGCATTCCAAATACGAGAATCTCCCACCTTCCACGAAACTAAGGAAGGGTGAGTTTGAGCACAAGATTTTTGATGCAGAAACAAAGCCCAAAGAGAGGAACCCAATCTAAATTTATACCATAGTTTGCAAAGTTTAACTTCAACAGTATGTTTTAATGCCTTAAAACGAAAGCCATCAGCCTTTTTAGGCTTACAAACTTTATGCCAAATACTCCAAATTTTCTTAGCACCACCCCAGCCAAAGAAATTTATTAAAGAGCCTCTCCATCATAATAATAGCACTTATTTTGGGGTTGAACACTTGTAAAGCATATAGTGGAATAATTTGAAGAATACTAGAAAGCAAAGAGATCCTGCCCCCCAGTGGAAAGGAAAACATTTCTCTAATAATTAATTTTACGTTTGATTTTATCAATAACATCATCCATATGTATCTGTTTCTTCCTCCCTCTTATCAAATTTACCCCAAGATATTTAAGAGAAAAAGAGACATGATGAAAATCAGTAAATGTAGCACCATATTGAATAAGATGTAGCTTAACCTGCTTGCCAAAAAAACATCTGACACATGTCACTATTAAAGCAAAGGCCAGAGAAGTTCTGAAAATCCTGTAAAAGCCTCATCACTGGTTTTATAGCAAGTTTAGATGCATTAGAAAAAATAATAACGACATCAGCATAATCAAGGTGGGAGACCGTTTTTTTTAGCTTTATGAGAAAACTGAGCATGAGGATGTGAATGCTAGAAATGGTTAAGCAACCTGGAAAATTAGTCAAAAGTTAGAATAAAAATGATAGGAGAAAGTGGGTCTCCCTGTTTAATGCCACAAGAAGCAGTGAAAGATCCATAAGAGTTTCCATTAACTAAGACAGTAAAAGTTGTTAGCAAGCCATCTTTAATCAAAGAGCAAAAGCTTGTATTGAAACTCCTAGCTTTTAGATCGTTGATAATGAAATCTCAATTTATGGTGTCAAAGGCTTTCTTGATATCTAATTTGATAACCAGATTGCCACCCCAGCATTTTTTATCTAGATCCTGTAATATTTCCCATGCCAAAATAATATTATCAGAAATATCTCGACCTTTAATGAAGGTCGACTGATGAGGGGAAATAAGGGAATGGAGGTGAGGCTAGAGACGAGCCACAATCAATTTACTAATAATTTTAGAAACAACAGGGGTTAGAGAGATGGGCCGAAAGTCCTAGTGTGATTTTGCATTAGACTTAGGGATGAGAACAATCAAAAGCAGCAGAGAAGTATTTCTCAGGATCCACCCCCTGAAAGAAACTCTGAATAGCAAGCACTACGTCGTGCTTAATAATGTTCTAACAGGAAATATAAAAAGTGGAGGTGAAACCATATGAACCGGGAGTCTTTTGAGAGCTAATATCTTTGAGAGCAGTAAAAATTTTCAACTCAGTAGGGGGTTCAGACAAAGAGCGTGGAGACCATGTTTCTATGATCCTAAAAAAAAATTGTAATAATATCCTTAACATGTGGAGTATCAGCATAAAGAGAAGAGAAATAATCAGCCGCATTGGAACCAATCTGGTCAGTATCAGTGAGAACAGAGTCGTCTTCAGTGACAATCTTTATAATGGTATATATATTGCGACGATGCTTGATAGTAGCATGAAAATACTTGGTGTTTCTGTCCCCATTCTTGAAATGGTTCTCACAAGCTTTCTGTTTAAGGAAATCCTCCTCAATTGAGATTTCCTATAATAGGTTGTGATGAGCATCAGTTAATTTGGACACAAGATCAGGAGTGCCAATCAACTGTGCTTCTAAAGAATCAACCTCCTGTTGGGCCTTCAAAACCCTAGAGTGAACATTGCCGAAAGTATCAATGTTCCATCTCTTTAAATGAGAAACAACATTTTTATGGAGTTGCCATAAAATGAGCCACGGGTTACCACTCCATCTAGAAACCCAAGCCTGCTTAATCAAGTCAATAAAAGTAGGGTGAGAAGCCCAAACATTAAGAAATTTGAAATGATAGCGAGAAAATTTGGAATGAAAAGCTAAGCTGAGCAATATAGGATTATGATCCGATGCAGCATGATTCAGATGTTTGACATGTATAATATTATAGTAACCAAAAAACTCTGAGTTTCCCAGAAATCTGTCCAAGCGTTGCATAAGAAAATCCTTCCGCCAAGTATAAGGAGGGCCAGAAAAGCCTAAATTATAAAGATCAGCATCCTCAATATGTTCACAAAATCGATTTATAAGACTCGTGGCAACCTTATTACCACCCCATCTCTCAGAAGGTGACAATCATATTTAAATCACCTCCAACGAAACAATTATCAATAATAACAGCACCCATATGAGTAAGTTGTTGCCAAAAATGGAGTTTATCCCATAAATGAGAGCTGGAGTAAATAAAGGTAGCCCAACCTGAAAAATTCTCATATTGATACTGATTAAGAACATATTGCATATTATCATCAATGATTTTAAGAGTGATATCCTTCTGCCGAAAGAGTCAAATTTTGTTATTGACATTACAGAAATGCAAATACCCCTTGAACTTCTTGATGATGTTATCTTTATTTATCGAGACAAGAAGTTTCAAAAGAACAAAAATATCAGGTTTATGGACCCTACATAAATGCTTTAAATGATTAAAGGAGTGAGGGTCCGCCACTCCTCTAATGTTCCACTCCAAAACATTAAACACTTTGGCCCATGACACCCTCCCACCTAGCAAGCCTAGTGGGAAGGTGCAAGTGCTCATCTTCCGAATGAGAAGAGACATCAATATTGTTTGTTTGTATCATATTTGAAAGCTCAGATTTTCTTCTCTATTTTTTCCTACTATATCTCTGAATTTGCCATTCAGATTTTAAAGCAGAGGCGACTAAAGATGATGGATCCTGTTGTAATGAATTAGACACAGAAGTAGAGAGGTGAGTGATAGCTTGTGGGGGATCAACAACTTCCAATTGATTGACCAAGCAAGCATGTGAGGGAGGGGGGTGGGTGGTTCGGTTTCAACTACGAGTGTAACAGAGGGTTCCACATTATCAACATTTCTAATAGGCCTCTCCTCAACTGCAGGAAGAGGCACATTGGTTGCCTCCAAACAGGGAGCAACCATATCAACATGACCCCTGCAAACATCAACAGACTGCGCAACAGGTTCAGAGAAAATAGTAGGTATAGCCGATTTCTGCTCAACAGAAGCAACATGACCAACAGGAAGCTTCCTTAGGTCGGGGTGCAAGTGAAAACAATGATCAAAATCATGACCAAACACGCTACAATGCAAACAAGAATGAGGATGCTTTTCAAGCAAAATCGGCTGCCAATAACAAGTATGACCAGAGCAATTCAAATCTTCTCCGGAGGAGCTAAGATAACATCCCTTTCTATTAAAATTCTAGCGACTGAGGGTCTTGTTTAATTAAAGGTAGGTGCATCAAGCATTAGAGACTTACCATACATGGCTGCAATTGAAAACAGTATTTCGTGATGGAACAAATGCATCTTCAGACCTGTAAGTCTAAGCTAGACAGGAATAATAGGAAACTCGGTTTTAGGGTTAAAATCGGTGGTCCATTTAAGGACCTTCATTCAAGCATCACTAAAATGAACGGTTCTACGTGCAAAAATCTTAGCATAATCATCTTCGTTAGAGAGCTGTATCAGAATATGTCGGATATCCAAAGCCCCAATCTTCCAGCCCCTCGATAACTTCAGAAGCTCAAAGTTCTTCATCAAAAAATCGTATTTCGGAAGTCCATAAAGGAATTTATCAACTAGATGAAAGCGACAAGCAAATGTGAGAATAGAGTTTTCAGAATCGGAGAGAAAGATCCCCCATTTCGCCCCCTTACGACCCTGAGATTTAATGAAATTGTAGTCCTCAACAAGAACAAGTGATTCGTGAAAGGAGGATGGGAAAACAAACTCCGGAGGAGACCTAAGGGAAGAAGCCCCCGCAGTGACCCCGACGTACGTCTTAGCCATACCCGAGGGAGGCCAAAACCAAAAAACCAGAAAGATCTCACCTGGGAGAGGCTGTCGAGAACGAGCGAGCACCGTCAGCATCCCGAGATCGCCCTTAGCTCCAAATCCTAGCAGAGCACTCGCGCCATCTATCGCGAATTTATATATTTATATATATAAATATTTGCGCCACAAATAGTATAACATTATCTCTATTCTGTCATATCTTCCTTAATTTTTGAGATATTTGTTGACATTGTATGTATAAAATAAATGTTATATCCGCAACGTTAAACTTCTTTTTTTGTTGTTTTTGTGCACATCATTCCTATTTTGTGCTGCTGCCTAACCCATTTACTTTGGAATGCTTTACTGTGCTTTATTGGTTGTCTATTTACTGTTCTAAGAAATTTTAATACAGGTTGATATTATTTTGACCTTTTCTGGATTATGCTCACATTTAGTTTTTGTATGTAGGATAACTGTGCTGTTTGTAAAGCTGATACTTGTGGGGCAACTGCTTTGTCCTCTGCGGCTGCTTGTAGTGATTTGTATGGAACTCAAACTATTGGTGTATATGGAAGAATTCGTTGCTGGAAAGCAGTATGTTAGTTTCTGTTATTCTGTATGTAACAGCTTCTATTTTGCTATTTAATTTTTACCTTGACTTTTTTTAAACAGGTAGCGGTACTTCAGATGCTTGAGAAGCAAATGGGTCCTGACTCCTTTCGGAAGGTGGGTGCTTAGCTATTTTTTTTCTCTCTAATGTTTTAGGAATTTAAATATAGCTTGAACAGTTCCAAGCTTAGAAAATAATTTCTTTCATCAATTGTATATGCAGCTTTTTTAAACTTACTTGTTAATGATACTTGCTGATTTAAGTACTTGGTTTTAGCCTATTGTGTAGTTTTTCATACAATTTATTGTATACTTGTAAATTATCATTTCAATAGCAATTGTTGGATGTAGCATACTGAGTCTTCCCCATCATAATGTCTAAGTTATTGTTTTATTTTTTCTTTTTGAAAATGTCCAGATACTCCAAGTCATTGTTGAAAGGGCTCCAGATCCGTGCCGTTCCACAAGGGCTCTTAGTACAAAGGAGGTTAGCACGTCATCATTTTCTGCTTTTGTGATAATGCATTATTTATTCTGTATTACTTTAGTTTGGATTGGTCGGTCTTTGCACATAAGGGATCAACCAACCTATAAGCTCTTAATCTAGCTATGCCATAGGTATTTTGTTTTGCTGCTACATTTGGCAGCTATATTATTTTCCCTGCATTGAACTTTAGGCGGCTTTTTAGCTATCTGATATAAGCTTGTGCGCTATTAGGCGGTCTTTATGTTTGTGTGCTTCATGCTGACTTCGGTAAATGTTATAATTAGTAGTTTTTTCTAGCATAACTTTTTTTTAGCTCTGGAACTGTTTTGGCTATTTAATCTATTCCTTTTAATTGAATTTGCTGTGAAATTATTATTGAAGAAGTTTTCAAAGGAGCTTTTCTAGGTTTAAATAATTAGTAATCCATTTAGTCAAATTTCATTGACCAGTTTACAGGTTAGATATTTCTCTTTCCAACTGTAATGACTCATCAACCTGTTTATAGGTTTAAATAATCCCCTTGCTTATGGCTTGGGCTAAATTGTTATCATATTTGATCATTCCAAATAGGAAAGAACATGCTTGACATATTAACTTCAACTTTGAGTGGAACCTATTGGTATTCCTCTTGATACGATATTACTTGATCGCATGATCACACACCCTGCTGGCCTTACTCATATCTCACACATTATGCACCATTTCTCTTGATATGATATCATGAATGGTTTAGCACATTATGCACCATTTCTCTTGATATGATATCATGAATGGTTTAGCTGATTCATTTATCTCATACTTTTTTCTTGCCCCTAGAAGCCAAATCCTAACCTTTGCACATTTCTCTAAGCAATGTTGTCACCCCATGTTTGTTCTGCTGTGACATGTTTCAACTCCAATTAGTGGTGTAAATGAGACGAACACGAGCGAGCCCACACTCAGTTCGTTAAAAAATACCACTGTTTGTGCTCTGTTCGTTTATATTTCAAACAAAAAATGTGTTTGTGTTTGACTCTTAATCTTAACGAGCATAATACAAGTTGTTTGTGAAAGTCGTTTTGACAACTCTTGAGACGCAGTCGTAGGATGTTAATGGTTGAGGCAAGATTTATGTCTTATTAGTTATATTTAAACATTATTTACCGATAATTTATATAATGTTAATTTCGAGCCGAACACGAGCGAGCCCACACTCAGTTCGTTAAAAAATACCATTGTTTGTGCTCTGTTCGTTTATATTTCAAACAAAAAATGTGTTTGTGTTTGAGCATAATACAAGTTGTTTGAGAAAGAGTCGTTTTGACAACTCTTGAGACGCAGCCGTAGGATGTTAATGGTTGAGGCAAGATTTAAGTCTTTTTAGTTATATTTAAACATTATTTACCTATAATTTAATATATTTTTATTCTATTTTTAAATGACTAAATTTAATTGATTATAAATCTTTGTAGGCTTATGGGCATATAAAATTTTTAAAAAACTACCCATATATATATATTTCAGAAAGCCCAAAAGGCTAATGTATTAATTAGAAAGAAGGATACAGATAAATTTTGTGAGAGGGTCCAAACATGACATCCTGCTCACATGACAATCACAAATGATTGCAAAACGAGAAAATATAGAAAAATAAATGAGTGACCCAAAGAAAAAAATTAAAAAATGTCAAAATACATAGTATCAGGTAGCTAGAGAGCGACTCAATTTTGCCTTGTCTCTGCCTCTAGTTCTGGGGAAGGAGCCAACTAATAAATTGGTAAGATGAGTGTCATTGCCAGTAGTAACCAATGTATCATCCAATAGGTTCCTGAGCTCGAGTCGGACTCCATTCTTCTTATGTCTCCTGGAATAGATCTGTCATTCCTCATCTGAAATTAACTCACCTGATCATTGGATTGGTTTAAAGTGTGTCGAACATGTGTAGTTGTTGAACATTAGAAACAACTATTTGTTGTACCAGCTGGTCTTTTATTGGATCAAAAAAACACTCTCATGTGTCTTGACATATAAGGGAGTCTTCTTCAATAGCATTGAGTGGTAAAAACACGATTGTATTTGTTTCTGTAGTTTGATGTTCTTCATCTAGAACTGCGGTGTTAGAAAGAGGATCGGATTGTATCTTCTCAACAGGGTTGATATGTGACTGATCTTTAGCGATATTCGACAGATGAAGATGCAAACGATAACAAATAGTAGAACTGTGACAAACATACTATAATGAGAGCAATAAAGAGTTGTATTTCAGCATTTTGCCAATACCCGTTGTGAGTGGTTACAATCCATACCTCATCCGGAGCTGGTTGAGTAATATCACTCTAAACTAAAATACAAGCCCCAGCGGGTCTGGTGACGACGAGTGTAGGACTATCAAGCTTGAGAGGCTTACCGTAAGCAGTTGCTAAGGAGTAGAAAATTTTCAAGTTGAATAGATGTAATTTTAACCCCAAAAACTTTATCCAATTAGAAATGGTAGAGTTCTCTGCTTTTGGATCAAAATCATCATTCCACTTTAGAATTTTCATATAACAGTTGTCGATCTTGATAACCTTTCGGGAAAAAAATGCGAGTGTAATCGACATCGTGAGATAACTGAATAAGTATATGTCGACCGTCAAGTAAACCAGTATTCGAAATACCAATAGCTTCATAGCATCAATATCTTTCCGAATGATTAAAAAAATTTTCCCATTAGAGCAAAACACTAAGAAGAGGCAAGAGTAATGATTTCAACATCTATGACAATAAGAGAAGGCTTCACATTTTTTTACCATGCTTTTTAATGAAAGCGTGATCACCACCACTTTCAAGAGCCTCGTGAAACGATTGTAGAACATTGCAGGACTTGCCAATACTAAAACCAGTCTCTGAACCTGAAAGAGGAGCACGAGTAGGAATAGGAAAGTCGTCGGCAAGTGCAATGACATAGGAATAGATCGTCGATTTCATTTATGTCGACAACATAGTGTCTGTCAGGCAGCTTAGCAAACGGTCGCGTCGTCTCGAAGGAGACGACTTTAAAGGAGAAGTGTCGTCGACTCAGAAGACGACTGCGAGAAGGAAGAGCCATCTTCTATAGGAATCAGATGTCGTCGGCAGGAGACGTCATCGACTACGGGAGACGACAACAAGCAATAACGAGGGCGAGTGACGTCGACTACGGGTGAGACGTCGTCGAGTAGAGACGATGCGAGCCGCGACTACGAGGGCAAGCGTTGTCGATTGCGGGTGATGTCGTCGATTAAAGAGACGACGTGAGCGAGCGTCAACGACAAAGACATGCGAGCGAGTGTCGTCAAGAAAGCTGCAAGGGCGTGAAAATGTCGTTGCGGAAGACGACAGAGAGATCAAAGATACAGATAAGTTGAGAAAACGAGGAATCACTGTCGCGAATCGCGAACGAGCGAAATACTAGCAGAGCCCACTGCCGTTGCCGACACACACACACACACACACACACACATATGTATATTTATATTTATATTTATATTTAAAAAGCCTAATGGTTAATATATTTAAGAGAAAAAGATACAAATAAGTTGTATGAATGAGTCTGAAAGTAGGAACCAACCAACGCGGTACAACACACAAAAAACATAAAAAAAGAGGGTGCATATAAAATAGAAAAAAAACCCAAACCACCAGGGCACGAAATTAGTTGTGGGTGACACAATTTAGTCATGCCTCTGCCTCTAGTTCTCGGAAGGGAGTCGGCTAACAAATTTGCGAGGTGCGTACAATTTCCCAATGTAATCAAAGTATCATCTATTAGATTCCTTAGCTCAAGTAGATCTTCCTTCTTCTTCTTTCTCCTGAAAGTGTAAGCCTGTCATTCCTCATTCAAAGATTGATCATTCAGATAAGGTGGTGGAGCTGTAGCAGAAGGATTGCTAATATGTGAAGTATGAGTTGTCGCCTCTACACCAGATACTTCTTGAAGATGGGGAGCAACAAGGTTCTCCTGATTATCAGTTCGAATACTATCCTTTGTCGGTAAGAATCCTTTAGTTTTGTTTTCAATAAGGTTTGAACGTGTAGGTTGCCCAACAGAGCCATCCAACATCACATCAATCACAGAAACAATAACAATATTCTTAGGGGGAGTCCATAGGAGCAATTAGATCTGTCATCAAATCTTGTTTTGTTATAGTTTCCTCCCCCAGGTGGAGCAGATATGTCCATAGCAGTGGGGTTAGATCCCTTCTTATTCACTTGAACTTTAGATTTCAAATTAGGATGAAGCTTGTGGCATTTATCAAGGGCATGCCCAAACATTTTACAATAGGTACAATTAGGTGTTCCATGTCGATTTGTTGTCAATATCCATTATGAGCTGTG
>NEWO01000017.1:2362627-2422590 GCA_003013225.1 Phalaenopsis aphrodite
TTATATTATGTTTCTTCATTCTCTCCATGCCATGCTTTCTTTCGTTATGGCGGGCGAGCAAAAAGGTGATAGAAAAATTTTTCTATTGTCATTGTTTATTTTTAATTTTGGCCTCTCCAATTTACAAATGCCACTTAATTACATTTGAAATTTATTGGTTTAATTTGCATATCTTAAAAAAAAGGGTTTCTAAATGGTAAAAGAATCTGTATACTCAAGGCGATAGGTCAAACGCCTTGTTTTGAAGCAGGGAGAAGGCATCTTAAAGCTTATAGAAACAAGATCACCTCATCAACAAGGAAGAAAAGATTCCTATGATTAGCAAACTCATTGAAATTAAACTTAGTTCTAAAACAAGTTTTGCTCCAACAAAATGAACTAAATTGGCTCTTTGTGAAGTTTGGGATGAGAACTATTGACATCAAAGATATTAGTTCAAATGATTTTTTGAAGGAGATAAAATATTTATTTTTTCCTAAATTGCTAATATAGAAGGTTATATAGTATCGACATGTTTGTGATACTGCATGAGACATGGGCCCAACACGATTTGGAGAAAAACTTGGCACAAAAGTAGAATATTATAAATCTAAGTATAGCGCTAATTACCTCATGGTCGAAGCTATTTTCTCTCTCATCATGTCGAAGCTCCTTATAACATTCATCAAAATCGACCATCGAAGATGTATGAAATATTTCATGGGGCTGAGCATTTATAATCCCCTCTTTGTCTTTCAAAGCCAAGCGTCAAATTTTCATCTTGCCTTTTTTGAAGCCAACCACTGGAGCACCTTTTTGTTTATCGAAGCTGAACTTGCACCCATTAAAGTGGAAGTTATAAGTTTCTATGTCGCAACTTGAGTAGGAGTTAAATCTGTTCGTTGAAGCTTGATCCAAGTACCCACAAACTTTTTGACACATGTGCAAAGCTTCTATTTGTTGAAGCCACATGGAGTCAAAGCAACCTAATTTTGTAAGTGGTAAATTATATATTTTTAAACTCTTTAATTAGTTAATAGTTATAAATTTATGCTTATTCTAATTCTAAAAGTTAACTTTAATTTAATCAATTGAATTAAGTATAATCTTAATATATTTTAACTTCTAGTTGATAAAATGGAGGGATTCTTTCAAAACGTATAATAATTTATAATTTTGAACATTGATTTGTATGAAGTTTTATAATACAAGTTAAATTTATAAAGTTAAATGTTATTCTTGCATATTTTGTTTTGTGATGCTTTTAGTCAAAATTAATGAAAAATTATATATATTATATATATTATTTAATATGAAAATGTATTCATTACGTGTCGTGTCCTATTTTTTTTAATTATGCTATGTTGTCGTATCTATGTTTCTGGGTACATGTCTGCGATTCATGGATAGGAAAGTGATCCACGCTTAGCAAGTTTTGATTTTAGGCAAATTCATTATTGATAAAAATAATTGTATGATGTTTTTAATTTTTTAGTCTAAAAAGTAAATCTACAAGAATGTTCTTGGCAAGTTCCATTGATTTTTGTAAGTTTTATTCAAGTGATTTTCCGCCACTACTAAGGTTGATTTCTTTTCCTGTTTTTTTTTAATGGTTTAAATTAAAGGAGGTTAAAGTTGCTACATTAGTTTCGAGTGCTTACAGATCTCATGGATTTGATGATTTTTATATTAATATTTTTTGAATTATATGTTATTCTATTTATCCTAATTTAACAAAGGCATTTGGGGATATTTTCTTGGGTAATAGCAATATTTTTATTAATAGAATTCAATTTGCTGATGATCTGCTTTAATTTTGTGGTTTTTCTTGCTTCTTGTTTTGGCTATCAAAATTATTATACTTCTGTTTGATGAAACTTTGGGTCTTAGGATCTTCTTCTGTAAAGTTTCTTTAATTTGCCTTGGCAGTTGCCAAGATAAATGCCTTGAATTGCTAATATTTTATGCTAATTTTTTATGGAGCTTTATTTCAAATGTTTGGTCTATTTAGTGTTCCTAGAGCATTGTAAAATGAAAATTGGTATCCTGTTATTGCCAAAATAGAGTATACTGGAAATACTAGATTTTTTCTGAAGATGAGAGTATAATTTTTATAGAGAATAATGCTATTCGAGGTACACTCAGCACAATTTTTGCCCAAAAAACTTTGAGGTTCACACCTCATGTGATTCAAGTGAGGTATTCACCTCAGGCCGAAACTACTCTCAATCTTATTTTTTAAATTTGAAATTAATTTTATAACTTATAAATTGCCTTGCCTATTCACACACCCCAAACTCATGAAAGTATCTGCTGCTGTTGCGCCACTGCCGGTTGCTCACGGCGTCACTGACCCCTATTGTTGTTGCTGTCGTCCACTACCTCTTACTAAGTTTTCTTCTTCCTCAAAGATCTCCACTTTCTCTATCAATTTTTTTTTTCTGTTCAATATCTTGTTTTATTATTGTGTCAAATTATGTTTTTGCATGATTTAATTATGGTTTTGATTATTATTTTTTTGAGTATTTGCATGTTTTCAAATATTTTTGAATAAAAAATTTCAATATAGGGTTTTGTAAGAACTAGTTACAAGCAAGGAGAGATTTATAGAGGTTCTGAAAAGGATTTTACATGGAGATATAATGAGCAAGGCAATGCTGGTGGAAACAAGACATTTTCTTGAAGTGCAATTTACTGCAAGCAAGTAGTTAAAGCTGTGTACATAGATGATTGGACACCTCTGTGGCTCACTTGTGAATGTTGCTTTTATGTGCCAAAGTCTCAGATGTAGTGAAAAAAGGAGATATAATTGTATATGAACCAGTCGATCCTGTGAAAGCATCTCCCGTAACAACAATTAGGTGATAAGGTTGACGTTAACTATTATTATGCGAGCGAGTGTTGTGTTAGGGACTGCTTGTCATCGTTGTCACAAATATCTAATAGAAGTGCAAGGGATCCCTTGGATCACTATTAGAATAATTTGGAGGATGATAGGTGTTCAGGAGAGAGGTAGTTTCATCTCAGAAGATGTATCCAAAGCATGCTAGAGAGGAATACAGATGTGTTTGTATGGATATTGGGAGGTTTTTCTATGAAAATGCTATTCAATTTACTGGGGAAACCTCCCTTTTTTTACTTCAAACAAATATTCCATAGGTGCTTATGGTTGATGCTTGTGAATTTAGCGATTTATGATTTTAAGGACATGGGTGTTGAAGGTGATGCATAATATCGAGAGTTACAAAGAGAAAAGTGAAAAAGACTAGTCACACTGGAGTGACAATTAAGTCTGAGAGGTTGTTTGATATGATGAATAAAAGTTTTAATCCACATTTTAATAAATTTACTCATATGGCGCTATATCGTTAAAATCCATAGAAATATCTTTACAGATGAATGATATAGAGTTCATTTTTGGGTCTTTTGATGGAATGACAGAATGTTGGATAGCTTTTGGCGGTTTAAGTTGTGATAGATAATGCTAATGCTTATATCATAACCGAGAATAAGTTGATAGAGAGAAAATATTTGTGCTAGACACATTATGTTGCACATTGCATATACATGATTTTAGAGATGCTTGATGACTTGGCATGACTGAATATAGTTAGTAAATTCATCTACAATTTTTTCTTGGTGTTGCTGATAAAATTTTCTTTTTTGCTTAAAACTATTTCACCTTCATGGGAGATATGGGATATCATTGATGAAAAATGGGAACAAGCTCTGCTACCATATGTATGCTGAAAAATGTTTTCTCAACTCTCCTTGGATCAGGTTGATTCTATACCTTTGCATGGACATGCTTATTGTCGACCCAATCAAGAGGGCAATTGCGGATATGGAGCTAATTCCATTTACGAATAATGAATAATTTTTTAGCCTGCTGTAAACTAAAGATATTATTGCAAAATTTTATAAATGGATATGGGAACCTTTGGTTTATTTGAAATATATTTCGTTGGCTGAACCATTTTTCTTAGATTGATACCAAGTGAAATTCTTTTTGCACATTTGGGAGATTTCTACATCTAGTGTAATTTGCAATTCTCTTACAGATGATGGTACTCATCTGTTTTTCTAGCTTCTCCTCTAACTTATGGAAGCTACTTTTCACTCTTTCTTTGGGGTTTCTAATTTTTCTTTTATTGAACTCATCTGTTTTTCTAGCTTCTCCCTTAACTTATTGATGAAGTCATGGGATATTTTCATAATTTTTTCTCTTTGGAACATTTGTTGACAACTAACATTAAAGGCATTTCAAATTCTAGCAGAGTTGGTGAACCGACTTGGCTCAGCACATCATCTTAAAGCTTATATTTAGCTTGGATCTAGACATGGAAAGAAGAAAAAAAAATTTAGAAAAGAGATTTAAATATTCCGAACAAGTTGGGAGACCTTTTTTGCAATTTAGTTTGACCTTATAATTTCAGTGGTTTGTATGCTTTTGTTTTCTTATTAATGTTGACTGGTAATTTATAACTTAATTTTTTAAAAATTATTGAGTCGGGATCTCTAAATATTTAAAGAAAATCCATGTTTTGTTTTGTGACCTTAGTTTTAAGAGGGAGTAACTGTTAAACTTAAATGTGGAAAAGGTCTTGCTAAAACCTTGAGTCTTCTTTGTCTTGAATGCGTTTTCTTATGTTTCTAGAGTTGCTACTTTGGTCAAGATTATTTACCGTCTTAAATTTGTGTTTGAAATTATCAAAATTTTCATAGATTTCTCGGTCTATGTTTCCTTTTGGAAGGCTTATGACAATTTTCTTATGTTGGCTAGTAATGTTATTAAGGATTGAATCTTTTGGACCAACTGGACTCTCTTATACCTGTGGATAGACATTTTCAACTCAAAACATTGTGCTTGTGGTTTATGTTCAGTATATTGTTTATTATGAAAGATATAATTTACATTTCTGAATTCAACGCGCTTATATTTTTTTGACATTTTTAGCATGTTAGAGTTGTTCACATGAACTATCATACCATCTTAAATTATAAATATTTTGAATTATTCAACTGCCATACTTATGGTTTTTTTGTAATGTCAGTGATTTTGAAAGGGGATACTAGACACTTGATGGGTGATCAGGATTGGATCAACAAATGGTTTTCATGGCCTTAGTTTAGTGGTCCCTTTAGCAATGTTCCTATTTATGTGCTGTTTGATTTTTTTGAAAGAGCCATATAAGAGAAGGTAGATCAGGGTTCCTCTTCAGTTGTTTGGCTGGTCAAAATGCCTAGGACTTCATATTTTTTGGTAGAGGATGCGAAGACTGTAAGAATTAGATTGGCATTGGGCGGGAACGAGGACTGTAAGAATTAGATTGGCATTGGGCGGGATGGGAAAAATTAGAGGGAAAGATCTAGCTAATCAGTAAATATTATTTTTCACATTGGGAGAAAGATTTGTACGCCTCAATTATTTTAGGCGGGCCTTGAGGGACATGTAATGAGCGGTTGGAACCTTTTTTAGGATTTAAGAAGCTCTTTTAATTTACCATCCCATAGCGCAACTGGCATCATGAACTATTAGGTTAACACGTCTAGAACAAAGTATAATAGTAGGGTATTCTAAAAGTTTTAGTAATATAAGTCATAAAAGTTAATATAGTTATTATTTGAAATGATATTTTTATTAAGTTTTACTGATTATGAAGAGGACAATGATTGGGATTGAAGGTGAAGAAGAAGATTGGTAAGATGTTAATACAAATGAGATGAGGGCGATGAGAAATCACTCAATTATAATAGTGAATCTAATGAAGACCATCTAGATGACGAGTACGTGAGAGATTTTAAATTAAATCTTAAGTTATAATTTATTTATTTAAAATTTGGTTAATTGCTTAATTGCTTAATTGCTTAATTGCTTATGCTTGGTTCTCTACAGAAAATGAAGGGTTACCAGTGGACCAATCAGACTTTAAAATTGATTTTTTTTCGCCAGCAACTTCTGTAATCGACAGAATTGAGGTTAATAATGGTAAGCCGGAAAATCACTGATCGGAAATACATGTTCGATGAAATTAATGATTTTTGAAAGACGTGTGACTAGCTTTTAACTGAAAAGTTTTCTGGTTGAATAAGTTGCGAATTAAATCGAGAAATCTTGCCTCTGTTGGCAATCATACCATCAAATTAGCGACAAACAATCGGTTGATATTTTTGCCGCTGAAAATGCTGGAAAAAAAAATCAAATTTAAATAACTGCCATTTATGATCCCGATTGTTTATTTCCTCCAATCGATGATTATCAATTGAAATAGTCACATGTAATCTGTACCAAAAAAAAATGGAACCCTAACTAAATAGATTTACTCATCTATAAGAGCTAGAAAAAAAATTGAAGCTAGTTCACAACATATCAAAATAGTAAAGGAAATTTGCCAAAGACTTTCATAATCAATCAATTTATAATAAACATAACATTCTATATTTTTTGAAAATTAGCGAAATAATTTTATTGATATAAAACGGGTATAAATACATGTTATATGAATTTTAAATTAGGAAAGTCGTAACCCATATCTCAAAGATTCCAATTAATTAATTTTTAATAATTATTCGGAGAAAAAAGAAATGACATAAAATAGAAAATATATAGTATAGAAAATAATGGAAAGGAAATAAATTAATTCTAATAACTTCTAACATAAATTAGTAAATTACCAGATAGTAAATAAATCAATATTAATAACTTCTAACACTCCCACTCAACTTAAAACATAGATTTCAATTATATTCAACTTGAATTTGAAATTATCAAACAATTGGCGAGGAAGATCCGTTGTGAGGTAGAATTTTATGTCTTCATCCCCAAGAGAATTTAGGAATATATTTAGTTGACTACAATTTTCTTTGACTACAATTTCTATCATTTTTGTTGGTAGGTTAAATGCTGGTAGGGATAGTGCTGTAAGAAAGTTTGCATGGAAGTAACAACCTACAGGAAAAGCTGCAAGGTATGACCTGCAATGGAGGACCTGTTGCAGGAAATACTTCTAGAGGGCCAACTGCTTGGAAAGTTCTATGGGGCGGGTTAACTGCAAGAAAAAGCTCTAGATGAGTGCCTGTTGCAGGAAAAAGCGCCAGAGGGAATGATGCAAGAAAAAGCTCTAGAGGAGGGTCTGCTGTAGGAAGTACCTCTAGAGGGCCAGTTGCTTCAAAAGCTCGGGAGGGGGCTGGGCAAGCTACAAGGAAAAGCTCTAGATGAGTGTCTGTTGTACGAAAAAACGCCAGAGGAGGGCCTGCTGAAGGAAAAAAACTTCGGAGGGGGCTAGCTTTAGGAAAATGCTCCAGATGACAGCCAACTGTAGGAAAACGCTTTGGAGGGTGGTCTGTTGCAGGAAATGCTTACATCACCATTCTGTCGATTGGGCTAAGAGAATAAAAAACAAAATTATATCATATGTTTTTCATAGCTTTAACAATAATTAATATATAGAACATACAAAAAGTAGTAAGTTGGGAGACCTAGTCTGATGGAAGGAATTTAAATTAAAAAATGAAAGACTAGAGTTCAATAGATAAGTTTGGCAGAAAATCCAAGCAACCATAAAATATAAATAGAGAAGGATTCATCTCTTATCTGTAGTTAAATAGAAGATTCAAACGCATTCTTCTTCACGCACAAATCAGACCATGTAATGTTGTTGAATGGTATCAATGTTGAGACCCTTCAATTTACCACTGATTCCGCATGTTCCTTCAATGTATTCAACTCTCAGAGCCTTGCAACTTCAGTTCGTCGTTTGGCTTGCTCAGCTATGTCAGAGAACTCACGGCAGCTACTCTTGTAGCTGAAGAGAGTGTTAGTCTCAGGAGGCTGCAAGCCATGGAGGATTCTCTGCCATAATCTTTCTTAGGCATGAAGGCAGTGTTCCTCTCAATGAGGATATCCGATGCCTTTCCACTGAGAATGTAGCAAATGAAAACTTCAACAAGTGAAGAGGAAGGAAGAAGACGACAATATAAAGGTAGATAACTCCAACCTAGCCCCACCCACAACCTTTAATTTTTTTCGAATTCTCAGTTGGCGTAGACAACAATAAATGTTGCAACAAGCTAAGCAATGATGAAAGCCTCATGTGTTCAATGAACAACTAGTTTCGAGATCGCAAATACGAGGGCCTGACCCACAATGCTCACTTAACGGTAAAGTGTTGTCATTTTCTCATGATTGCTCAGACTCAGTGATCGAACACTAAACTTGTCTAAAATTTTTTCTTTCATAGCCCAAAAGAAAATGACAATCATTGGAGAAAGGTAAACACCAATACCATTTAAGTAGAAAATGTTTCTTTAAGCATTCTGCTATCAAGTATAGGAGAAGGTTTCACTTGATTTTTCGAGAAGGGATTCAGGAAAAAAAAAACGTGTCTGGCTTGGTACATTTAATACAGCTGAGGAGGTGGCTAGGGTTAGAATTCTGGGAAGAAGAAACTCTGGAAGCTGCTTGTGGGATGTTTTTGTTGCGATCTCTTTGAAGGCCGACAACATGTAGGGAAGTGCAAGCAAGAAGATGTCTCCACTGTTTTTCTTATTGTAGGAATTATGGGAACTGAAGAGGGGCCTGCAGCTATATCCCTGTAAGGAAAAGAATTTTTGAAGGAATGTTGCAGCGTCTTCACTAAGGAAGACTGCGGGAAGGGTCCACGTTACAGTCATGCAAATAATATGCGGCTTGCAGGAAGGGTTTGGGAAGACATTTGATGTTGACAGTTGTTGGTAGAGTTTCGACAGCTAGGAACCTGTAGGGAGAGAGTTCCGGTGGATAGTTTTTGCGACTATGGTCTATAGAAACATGAGTTTCAACTGCTAAAAACTACAGGGGAAGGAGTTCCGACGGCTAGATTCCTCAAGGAGAAACTTTTGATGGCTAGTTTTTGTAGGAAAGAGTTCCGACGAGTAGGGATATTTCATGGCTCTTATACCATGTAGGTTTTGAGAATTTTGCGAAATCATTTTTTTTAATATAAAAGGGGTTATAAATACAAGATACATGAATTCTAAAATTGAAAAGTCGTAACACCCATATCTCTAAGATTATAATTAATCAATTTCTAATAATTAGTCTGAGATAACAAGAAAGTCATAAACTAGAAAACACATAAAACTGGAAATAATAGGAAAGGATATAAATCAATTCTAATAACTTATTACATAAAATAATAAATAATTGAAAAGGAAATAAGTCAATATTGATAACTACTTACGCTATCAATCTGAATAAATCATCCCATATATGTATTTAAATAATAAATATAAATTCATATCAATCTCTAAGGGATTATACACGTAAAAACACAAAAAAAATTACGCGTCCAATGGGTTATCTCTTCTTCTTTTATAGATTGCTTATCACACCAACGTGACTCGCCTCACTGCTACTTCAACCTCTCTAATACCCTGGCCTTTACCTTGGCCTCTAACCTTGACTCCTTCTGAAGTAGTTCAAAAGAAAAGTGGGCCTCTTGTTCTGGGTGGATGCTTTCACACGCCTGCTGACTTTGTTATCGTGCGATGACAACCTCTCATCAAAGAGGGAGTATCATGCCTCGTAAGCAATTCATTGTAAGTCAATGATGTAGTTCCTCGCCTTCTTCCTCCCCCAGTGGTTTGCTTTCAGATGTCGAAGTCTAACTGGTCAAACTAACCACTAGAGTTATCATCTCTTGCCGAGCTCTAACTCTAAACATCCTTCAATTGCATATACACATTCTAAAAAAGATTGTAAGGGTTAATTAACATTAAAATAAAATTGTAAGTCAATTGCAGAAGTATAAAAAAATTATTCAACTTACAAAGACATGTCTAAATCTGTCCTTGACTCTTTGCTAGTTCGCTTAATGTTGATTTGTGCGGGCGTGCAGCTCATCGACGGTGGGCTATCTTCCAAATTTTGGCCTTTGTTAACATATAAAAATGTTAGGAATTAATAGTTTCATGGTTGAATTTAATGCACTAATTTTACCACTATCATTCTGTACTCGACATAGGGAACCAAATCTCCATTGTGTAAGAAGGTACCCATTCTCCCATAATTTAAAGACCGATTATGCTATGCTTGTTGCCTCCTCATTACATAGTCAGTAGAGGCCCCAAATGTTGCACAACATGGCCTAGACATCCTTCCAAATCTAAGTGGGCATCCGCTTCTTTTAGGATATTGGTTAACTTATCTCTCATGTGAGTGGTAGGATCTCGAAGTTTCCATGAAAGCCCTCCACCACAAATATTGAATATTTTTTGTTCTTGTAAAAATATAATTTAAGGTCGTTGTAATTCAATATTATTTAGGGTTTACTTTGAACTTTTGAAATCATTTTTCCCAAACTTTACAAATGGTCAGGCTAAATTATTAGCAATTGTTTAATGAAATAAAACATATTAGTTAGTATAATCTAAATTATTTATTTCTCCGTTAGACTTTATATACATGCGTCGTGAGGTTGCAGAAATGCCAAGCCTGCCGTGAGCAAAGGGGCCTACCTAGAAGGAGCAATATGTTGGACGAGCATGAGTGTGGTGGTTATAATAGCGACCATCACAATTGTGCTCGTATGTACGGTAAGGTGTGAACTGCTTGTTTCTTCATTCAGAAGAAACTGGAGAAAGTTTCTTTGTGGACCCTGATCTTAAGCAATCTAACAAGAGAAATAAATTGATTGAATAATTAAAGTAAGAAATAATACAAGTGAAAGTAGAAAACACAAACACTAGAATAAACAATGCAAGAAGTAACAATTGGAACTACAAAAATTAAAAAATATAAAAAAATGTGAAAATTACATACACATTAGATTCTACTCTTCGGACCAGTGACTAGAGGTTGAATTTAAAATTATTTTGTTTATACCATCGTTAGACTCATCTGCAATACTACTAACTTTTTCAGTAGACTTGCTATCATCCTTTAAGCTTATCACTTGCTTAAAAGAATATAGTGAAATGCTAAATTTGACATTTCTTGCTCCTAATAACATGGTTCCACAATATTTTGAACCTTAATTATCATTCTGAATATGGTCTTAATGATTACTGGTCAAATAACTTTGTTTTTTGTTTTATCAAGTTATTTAGGATAATATACCTGGCTTGTTTGGCGCGTTAGTATGAGTGTATTAAATTTGTTATATCTTTTGGTCAAATTAACTGCAGTAATGTCATATTATTTGTATGTTCTTGTTCCTTGATTAGGAATATGATTATATCAATTACAGCTGAACATAAATATACCTTCTGAAGTATACCACTCTCGATAGAATGAGGATACTGTAATTGCACTATTTGTTTAATAGTTTTATAGTATATCTTGTCATCTGAATGGGTGTTTTGTTACATCTTTTCTTCTTTTCAGGTCAAATTTGTGTGAAATATATAGTGAGTTATATCAAATATTGGCCACATATTTATGATGCACATTGGTCCTTAAGCAAGATCTATCAATTCTTGATCCATAAGCCTATTTTTTTAATTATGAACCTATTAAAACATTAATAATTACATTTATTTATTCCATTCAACTTATTTAATATTAATATATGTTGAGTTAATATAACTTATATACAATTTGAACCATATGGAAACACTTCAACTTTCTTACTGATAATACTCTTTTTTTCAAAATTTAATGATCTCACAAATAATGTGGTAGTATAAGTAAAATTTTATTAGCAAGTGTATATAACAGTGTGTACTACTCGAACATTTATTAATTATTATGCGTATTAATTAGAAAATGATTATAGTTCATTACAAAGACTATCGTTGCTCGAAACTATTTGCATTGAATTAACGTGAATTTCATCTCTTCGATGCTTCACCTTATTGCTGAAATACATTAATCACAAGCACAAATGCACCATTCCTATAGCTTCGTCTACTATTTTTTTCGAAGTAATATGAACAGAATGTAGCTTTCTCTTGCAACAAGTATTCATCACATATTGAGTCTTTAAGTGGTGCTTTGTTCTTCATCACTTTTTTAGTTTATTTAAAAATTTGCAATAAAATTAATTTAGTACAATATGGTAATGACCCTTTGTAAATTATATAATTAAATATTTGGAAACATCTATCCCTCAAATTGATACATCCATCAACACTGTATTAAACCCTTATTATAGTCTTTTAAGGTAGGTGTATGGACAAATGTTCTATTGAGTCGAAATTTAGAAAAAAAATATTCGTTCAAGTTCGCACAGTATCACCAGAAAGGTCAATTTAAGTTGTCTTATTACATCCATCTTCAAATGAGGTTCAAATAAATCTTTGAAAAATATAGTGATTTTGATTAAATGATTATTTGATTTGATAAATAATTAATGCAATAGCCAGGAAATATTTCAAGATAATATGATAATGATTGTTTTTTTATTGTATTTCAATACAACGTAAAATTAGATGCATGCTCGTTAGAGAACTTCAGATATTGGTACTATTCACAGATTATTCTTCCCTATCTATACTAAAAAATACTTGGCCTTAGGTTTAATAAGTTTACGAACATTTTTAGCTTAAAGTTCTAACTCTCTTCTCTTACAACACTTTCAAGTCTAATATCGCTTTCATATTTTCATTAATTTTGACTTTGATGTCTTTCTGTGTTGAAGATATTATCAAAAATATTTTTTCAATGTGCATGATATCAAAATTATATTTTATCAAATTAATTCTTCACTAAGGCAGATCTCATAAAATATTTTGCTTTATCTTTTATAATTAAAATCAAAATCAAGTACAAAATATGAATATAGCTTTAGAGAATCAATAATATTTTTTAATTCTAATTTTGATGATTGCATCTTTATTCTCTCTACTCTTAATAAATGGTTAATAGATTAGAACATTCGATGATAGTCAAATCATTTTTTTTTTATCATGTTTTAGAGTAAATGTCTGGATAGCCTTCTATACGTAGAAAAATTTTTGATTGTCCACATTAGGACAACTATAATTTCAAACTCGCGCTTTGTAACGATATTGTAAGTGGCCACACATTTTTCATAAGATTTAATTTTTTTCTTTCAAAAACTGAAAATATACATTAATTTATTATTTTTTTCTACTATGGAGTTGGTATGACTAGTATGAGCGGTGTAGTCACACATCTAATGGTATAAGTTATACGCTTTAACTATCATCAATTAGGATGATTATGATGAGGTAGCTTGACTGTATAATGCGAAAACATTGGCATGCAAGTTAGGTAAGTTCAAACTGAATTCACTTGATTTAATGTTCAACAGTACGCATAACGTTAAATAGTCTTTGAAGACGTAGAATGAGCGACAAGTTGAATAGATGCTTGTATAAATATTGTTTTATTGTTTATTCTTCTTGCTCAAGGATTTGAATCTTTGAGCACTACTTGACTTGGATTGAGTTTTTTTTCATCTATCCTATAGTATAATATGTTTTCATTAACACAACAATATCTTCTCTGATCTTAGCCACCCAAACATTGACATCAATTTATTTCTTCTATTCAGGTCTTTTGGTACTAATTTGTTTCCTTCAGTAATCCTACAATCAAGTTAAAATACTCTCGGGCCATATTGTAGTTTGATTTGATAATTAAAATTTTAGAACCTAAAAATTCTAAATGAGTGGTACAGTTTTCCCACAATGGTGGTTATGCGGTATTAAATAATTTATAGAACTTAATTTTTCTATTGGGTGGTTCATGCACATTCACTTCAATAAAGTGAACTTTTATTATATTGAATACTATTTCCTTAAATCTAGTGGAATGATACTTGGAGGGGTAGAACTCGTTAAAGCACCAATTCGATAATCAATGTATGATTCATACAAGCCATGTGAATTTCGGAACTAATAATTTAACTGAACTCTTCTACAATATAAGTCTAACATTACTTCGTTTGGTGTTAAAAATGTCTGAATCTGCACATAGGTATCAAAATTTACTCTTTGAGAGGTAAGTAGGATTCTACGATGTCATTTACATGGAATACTCAATTCCGTTCAAGTGCTCATCAATTTTTCTTTTCTGCCTGGACGCAATCTATTGTATATCCATGATCTTAAAGTCCTTATATCCATTTACATCTTATAGATTTAGAAACAAAATTTTTTGAAATTGAGAGCTGCAATGTGTAATATGTGTAATATGAATGTATTATATGAGCAGCCCCATATGCACACTTTAAGTGTAGTCACAATGTGTTACAACTTCATTATTTATTAATATGTAACATTGACATTTATGATATGACGGATTGTGTTTTTCTTAGATGGAGCCTCATATGACATGCATGCATGAGTGTTAGTAATTGGGTACAGTCAATATCAAGATTTCATTTGATTATCAATTTTAATTGGGACTTAGGAAATGAGTTGTATAACATCTAAAATTGCATATGTAAATCTAAACCAAGAATTGAAGCATAGCACCCAATTTTAATGTTTTATATTTCTAATACCTAAATTGGTGCAGTTACGTCTAAACAAAAAATATAAGGGGGGGCATTTACATACAACCCATGTTTTGTGTATTTGTTTATATAACACGTAAAATTGCATATTTACATGTAAAGTAATAAGTTTTTGGGCAATTACATACATGCCACCGAAGTCCTGCGTATTTGCATATCTAATACATAAACTTGCATAATAGTGTCAAAACCAAAATAATAAGGGGAATTTACATACATACCCACCCAATTTTTATGTATTTACATATCCAACAACGCATAAAACTTGTTTTAATCAATAATTTTTAGGGCATTTAATACATACAACCCAATTCCTATGCATTTATATTTCTAACATGCCTAAACTTTATAGTTACATTTACGGGCATTTACCTATATAAATACCACTCAATTCTTTTCTAGCACCTGAACATTCAATTTTTTAACTATACCACATAATCCTTTCATATTACATAAAAAATACAGCCACTTTTAACTTAAAGTGAAATGCACCCTTTCATGCATAGGAAATGTGGCATGTATGTTAAAATTGAAGTTTAGGTGTTGGATATGTAAGCACATAGGAATTGAGTGGTATGTATGTATATCTTCTTACATTAATAGTACCCACCATTCATATCACATTATAAATGCCACCATTTCGAATTTTACATATTGAAATGCACCTACTCATTTAAAAATCTAAACCCTAAATACATAAAAGTGGAACTTTGAGTTTTTGAAATGTAAAATAGCTGAGTCTTAGGTAAATATTGGAGAAATTAGAAAAAATAAACTCTAAATACAACAGTAATGCAAGATTAACGAAACAAATTATGTTTCAAAAATACTGACAATTTAAACTTAAATTTCACTTTTTTTCTAAAACTTAAAATCTCAAAAACAAAAAAGAAAATTGAACGGGTGAAATCTAAAAACAAAACTTGTGGAGAATGGAGTGTAAGATTAATCTTAGATTTGACAAAAAATAGAGTAAATCAGTCGAAACTTGGGTTGGATTGAATTCATGAGAGAGTTTGCCGAGCAGAGCTCGCATGCAGAAGGGAGAAGATAATAAATGAGGAATTTTCGGCTAATTTTTTATATGGAAACAGGTAACCAAGTTTAATAAATGAGGAATTTTCGACTATCCATCAGTATTTCTGCTTATATTTCAGCTGAAAACCACTAAGCCATTACAGCGACTGACTTCTGTTTTACGACAGATTTCTATCAAGATATCTAGCCAGAGCAAGGAACATTAAGAACTGGCCGACGGTTTGTAGGCCCGCCGAAAACACTTAAAACGGCATTCAACCAAAATTTTGGTCGGTTAAAAGACCGGCAGACAAATGTCCGTCTGTTTTTCCACCAATCCACCAATTTTTTAACTTGAAAATTTTATGATGTTTTTTTTGTTTTCATAAAGTGGGTTAATCTTTATTTTTTTTTATATTTTTGATTAATTATATTGTGCAATTTTGAGGCTTATACCTAGTAAATTGAGTTTTATGCCTTGATCAATAAAAGGAAATTTCTCAACACTCAATTGTGTTAATTTTAAACATTGAACTTGACAAGTTTGACAGCAACGTTGTTGTCAAAAGTCCTAGGCTTCTTCAAGGGGTTCTTCACCCGATGCCTTATGTGCTAGACAGTATAAGAAGTGCTCATTTAGAAATTTATATAAATTTTGTCGAATGTTTTTAAAAAAAATATAAAATGATTATCATTGCAGTTAATTATGTTGTATACTAAGGAATGAATGATTCTTCATGCTCCCTTTCATTTCAAAATTGAAAGATCATTCTATGCAAAGCATGATTATCCTATTTAAATTTGTCTCCTACATAACCAAATTTTAATGTAACGTTTTATTGCATCATCACCATCTCTCTTTTATATTGCTGGATTTCATTTGATTAATCGTCGTTTGTTTTTTTACAGCTCTATGATTGTTTTTTCTCCTCCTTTCTTGTTTCTCATAGCACATAATATGTAATGTCATGGTTTTTTTTTTCCGTTTAATTTCTCCATTCTGCAGGGATCTGATTGGGCTGGTTTAGTGCATTTAATTAAGTTCTACAAGAATAGAAGATATGATGGTGATATTGGATTGCCTAGGTGAACGTTTACTTCAACGGTCATATTGCTTCCTGATGTCTTCTTGTTATCTGTAAATATGAATTTCTTGTTTACTTGACTGAATTTTTTTCAGGCCTAATGACTTTCATGATGTTCCAGAGTACTTTGTTCTTGAGGTAATGCTGTGAGGTAGGAAATATTAGATACAATTTTATTGCAGTTAAAATCTATACAATTGTTTGTTCTTAGACTGTAAACTTACTGATTTGTTTTTTCTTATTATATGAAAACGTTGTACTTTTGAATTACAGAAGACGAAGATTTGGAATTGAAATTGCATTTTAATTTTAGTTCATGTTTCTTGTTAGTATTTAATGCTCAATTGATATGATAAGCTCGTTATCGGCTGGAATTTTGAATGCACTGGCCTCTTGCTCTTTACATTTTTTTTATCAATTGGAATGGTATTTGCACTTAGACTGTGTTAATTCAAACTTAAGCTTTTTTGCTTTGTATACAATTCAAGACCTTGCTTATCATATGACATGTGAGATATGGTTACAAAAATTTTGTTTGTAAGGTTTGCTTTGTGCAGCTAAATTTTAGTCCACATTCGCATTGTACTATGGTATGATTTTTTGGCCCCATTAGTGGGGCAACTGATTTTCAGGTTCTTGATTGCTCCTGTTGAAATTGCTTGGCAGTTTCTATTTTGAAAAGCAGAAAGAGTTTTTTATTCCGATGTCTCATTGGACAATTTGTCTGTGAATCCCTTCCCAACCCAAGATTGTAGACTGTTATGTTGTGGACCTGGCTATTTCTTTAAAAACTTAGTTCGGACTAATTATTTCTTTTGATTTTTATTTATTATTTCAAGATGTATATTAGTGTTGTTTTAAACTCTGTATTTAATTTTTTTTCTTCAAGCATGTGGTATTCATTCCTAGCATGGGTTTAGGGAGGGGCTGAACTGGGTGCTTGTCGAATTGCTCCAACTAGTTGTGGATTAAGGGGGTGGCCGACCATGAGTTTTGTGGCTAGGTTTGCCGCCCAATTGATGGACTACTATTTATAGGTTGCTTTCTCTGCTTCAAGTTTAGTTTTTGGTGAGATTTCTGTTTGGATAGCCGCCGGCGTCCCCTTTTTCTCTTTTTAGGACAGTATATGATCGTGAGATGGTGCTCTGGCTGTAACTCATTTCGAGGTGGTATGTATATTATCCTTTTATCGTTCTTGTCATTTTCCCTACCCCCATCCACCTGTTTTCCCTGTCGCCAGGCTTTTTCCATCCTTGCTGCTATCACAAGCCTTCTCTCTCCTCCCTTGTTGTTGTCGTAACTACATCCTGCTGCTTAACCTGCTGACCTCTCTTGCCCTTAGACATCACCATCGGCCTCTTCCCATTCTCCCACTGCTACCGCAAGTACTATCCGCATCACCACCTGCTGCTGCTCTTCATCCTACAGCCAGCTGTGCAACCGCCACCCCCCTGGGCTTTCTTCCTGCTGGACCACAAATCCACCTACACCCTGCCAGACTCCACCTCTTCCAGCCCTCTCACCCAAGTTCAACGGCTGTCCCTTCTTGCGCTAGCGGGAGAGCTGTGTTGTGTTGTATTTTCTTTCTTTTTTTGAGTCGTGATTGTAACCTCATTGTTTTGGCATAATAAAATTGGCTTTTCTATCTGTTTGTTGGTTAATTCCGGTATCAAATCTCTTGTTAATTATATTTACTGATCTCTAACTTTACCATCCAAAGCTCCAAAATTTTTTTTTATAAATATGATCATAATTTTTTGTTTGTTCTTCTGTTCAATGATTTCGAACTGCATTTGTGTTTTGTTGCGGTGCTCTATTTGTTAATTATCATATCAAACTCTAACAAGTTTACTAAGGCTTGTTATTTTGCTCTGAACTTAGAACTCACCAGTATCATTTGTTAGTTTGGAATTAATCCAAAATAGCTGTGGCCATGAGTGCCTTAATCTGAACTCGTGCAATATCAATTTGTTTTGAGCCTTTTTGGCTCACTTGAAAAATAAATATTTCTGCTATGTTAATTTTAGACAAAAATTTGCTCACTCGTTCTTGATTTAGTTGAAAGAAATTCCAAGTTTGCTCAAAATTGAATCCTATTGAAACAAGCTGGCTTGGCTCAAGATTTACTTTGATTTTGTTAGGGTTTATGCTTAGCTAAATGCAAATATTTAGAGTTTGAGCTAGATTCAAGTCATTTGCTGTCAAACTTAATGAGAGTCCTAATGCTCACAAAATTGAACAAAAATGTAGCTTTTGCTAACTACTATTGGATTGCCAACCCTGGTTGCTAGAATCTAATTATTGTTATAACTATAGAAGGTGGGTGAGTAGTAAATACTGTTGATTTTCAGGATTCAACGTAATTATTTTATTGATATGAAAGGGGGGTGTAAATACACCTTACATAAATCCTAGAATTGAAAAAATAAAGGAAATAAAAGGAAAGGAAAGATATAACACTTATATCTCCTATTAATCAATTTCTAATTATTACTTTGAGATAAAGGAAATAACATGAAATAAGAATGCTTAAAATAAGAAAGGAAATAAATCTAATCCTCAACTTTTAACATGAATAATTTTCTTAATATAACTTGTGACAGTCCCCCTCAAGTTGAAAAATGGTTGACAATTATTTTTAACTTTGTTTTGATAATATCAATCAAACAATAGGAAATGAAGATTCTTTTGACATGAAACTTGAAATCTTCATTCCGTACTTGGTAATCAAACCTAAGAGCTTTTTGAGATATTTTTAGTTGATGAAGGTTGTCTTTGACTGCAGTTTCTAAAGTGTTTGTAGGTAGACGGAAGACTCCTACATGTAATGTTGCAGAGAATTTTGCCGTGAAACATATAACCTACTGGAAATACTGACTTCTATTTGAATGCAATTTTTTTTAACTGCAGTTTTTGCAGTGTGTAGGTACGTCGACACCTGCACGGTATGGCATGCAGGAAAAAAAGAACACATACAGGTAAAGCTACAGGGTATGGTCCTACAGGTAAAAAGGAACAACATTTGCAGAGTATGGCTTGCAGGAAATAATAAAGAACACCTGCATGGAAAGTTTTTAGGTGTGGACTGTGAGTAAGAAGGAAGAACATCAGTGCAGAAGGCCTTGCCACCACGAAAGTTCTGCCCATCAACATAAACCATGACTCCATCACTTTTATATTGAATTTTCTTCACCATTTTTTTGTAGAATATTGGAATTCCATGTGTGAGAGATCATATAAAGTGGTTGTTGCCACCAGGAATAGAGAGTCATCACCGCCCATCTCATGAGGGTCATTTTGGTCCTACTAGACCAAGGAAAGGTCAGAGAGATGAGTAGCATTGGTGTACTCAATGTTTACAAGCTGCCAATGCAAAAGCATCCCCTCCTCCGCAGGCTCAACGACGTCGTTCGCCCGACGGAAGGCTTTGAGAGCTTCACCAAGAGATATATTAACAAAGCTTAACTCGTCCATGATATCCTGTCGGGGCTTGCAAACCCTTTCAGGAGGCTTTGTATGATTTTGCAGAAGGCTTTGCAGCCTCGATTCTTGAAACGATCGTGCATCAACAAGCTGAACCATTGGGAGGTAAATCGGGCACTTGTTGCAAACCTTGTGCAGTGGGAGGCCAAGTTGGTGCGCGAGCACTTCGAGGGGATTTTCTTGGATGCCAGTGAGAACACTACCTCCAAGTTCGATAGTGTCGACGACACCAACATCCTTCAACCTTCTGGTAAGGGTACGACCGTTGAGGCCTAGGCAGCCTTCGAGAACGATAACCTTGAAACCTGGTAAAATTAGGTGGATGACAACATCGAGCCCTGCTAAACCGACACCAATGATAATAACAAAGGGATTCCCTACAATTGGATCTTAGATAGCTGAATAATAACCAATAGATAGGTCAGCAAACTTGAAAAAATCTAAGGCCTCATTCGCATCTGTTTATTCCACCATCTGCACTTTAGACCACCCAGCTGCCCTGAATCTGTTAGCCGCCTTTCTGAAACCACTGTGAAGAGCGCCATGCATTATAGTAGGATATCTCATGTTTGTTGCCTCTCCAACAAAGAACATCCTTCTATTACCAATGCTTTCTGCCAAAATATAATAATCTTCTCCAGAAGATTCAACAGCCACATAAGAGTATGATCCAGATGTGAACTTTTCTACTCCCCAACACGTGCAAACTACATGACATGGATCAGGAAAATGGATTCCCTTCGGAACAAATAATACAATGAAAAATACCGAGGGCCCTTTCAACTGGTTCCGCGGAAGGAGCCTTCTCAAAAGTAATGGTTGATTCTCCTGCAACAAGAGCAATCAGAAGAGATCCACCAGAGACAGAAGAATACTTCTAGACGAGAAAAAAATCTCCTCTTTGACTGAAATCTCTTGTAAAATGTCGCTCGCATTTTCTGTCCGGACACCTGACGTACCTCTACGTGCGGTGCAGGTTATTCCTGAGTTATTTTCAGTTTATTTCTTGGTTATTTTCAATAATCCCGAAATAACCCAGAAATAACTCAAAAATAAAGACCGCGGGTTATTTATGAGTTATTTCGGGATTATTGAAAATAACCCAGAAATAACCTGAAAATAACTCAGGAATACCCTGAGCCGCACGTAGAGCTACGTCAGTAGTCTGCACAGAAAAATTTTTGGTAAAATGACCAATGGTATCAACTAAGACACCCCAAAAATCACAGGGAAAGAATATTGCCACCTTGTTCAGTAGCTTGAATCCTAATCTTTCAATTGCTTTCTATTTCTCTGGTGGTAGAGGGAGCACAAACTCAATAACTTTTATTTTAAGAACATAAACTTCAACGTCGACAAGACAGTGATCCGGATGCTGCAGAAATATTGCAATAAAATGTTTTAACTAGGGAAACTTGCAGGAACTTGTGGCCTACATGAAGTTTTCCAGTTGGCGGAGGGGATTTTCGGCTGCTAGGGACCTGTACGGAGAAAGTTCCGATGGTTAGTTTTTGCAGGAAGGAGTTCAGACGGCCTGTTTCTGTATGGAGAGGAAGTTTTAGGCTTCTAGGGCCTACAGGGAGAGGGTTCTAGTAACTAGCTTATGTAGGAATGAATCCCGATGGCTAGGTCCTACAATAGGGTAAGACACCAAAAGATTGCTACAGGGAGTATTCTGGAGGTTGGGAAGAGTTTTGGTGCTTCGGGAAAGAGTATATTCTGACGGTTGGAGAAATTTTTTGTGGCTGAAGGCCTACAAGCTGACAAAAGATCTAGCAGCAGGGAGATTTCTTGAGCCGACAGGTGGAGATGCGGCGGAGGGGATTCGAGCCTGCAGGGAAGAGAAGATACGGGTTTCATGGGCTGCAGATGAGGGTCTGCATGCTGTTAAGGGTTTTTGGCAGAAATGTAGATTCGGGGGATGCAAGCCTGTAGGGAAATTAGGATGTGGCTTGCTACTATTTCTGCTTTTTGGCGCCTTTGCTTTGGGAAAGAAGTATCCCGACAGAGGAATATCAAGAGGGTTCTAACTGGGAATTATGGTTGAGTATGCTGATAAAGGTGGATATGCAAATAAGGAAAAAATGGTTGTTGGAGGATATTCTGGCAACAGAGAAATGTAGAGGAGGATTTTCAGCTATTGCAGGGATTCCCAGTGTCGGGGAAGGTGGCTATTGGGAGAAAGAGGCATGGATGGAAGATTTTCGAGTATTTGTTGGGATATCTAGTGCCGGGAGGGGAACTGCGGGGAGAAAGAGGCTTGCAAAATTGATTTTTAGCTCTGGAGTGAGGTCCAATGCCTAGTGTCTCGGAGGGGCAAAATTGTCTGTAGCAGGGAATGAAGAAGTTCTCGCCGGCAAGAGGTTTTCTCTCTCCACGAGATTCTATTTTTTTATTTTTCAAGGCTCTGATGCCATGTTGATTTTCAAAATTTTGCAGAATTATTTTATTGATATGAAAATTGGGTATAAATACATCTTACATAAATCCTTGAATAAGAAAGACAATAAAAAAAATAACATAAAAGGAAAGATATAATACCTTTAACTCCAATTAATTAATTTTTAATAATTAATTGGAGAAAAAGGAAACAACATAAAATCGGAAAGCATAAAATATGAAAGGAAATAAATTCATTCCCAGGAAATAAATGTAAAATAGGAAAGGAAATAAAATTAATCCAAGAAAATAAATCCAATCTTCATAACTTCTAACAAGAATAAATTATTTCTTAATATAACTTTTAAAAAATACTAACTCAACTGAAACAGTTAAAAAATACTCTCCCTCTCATGCAACTGATCATGTTAATAAATAAGGTTTTTCTTAATCGCTGTTTACAATTAATAAAAATAGATTTTGTAGCTTTGTTTGAAACTCAGTAAAATGTTGAACCTGTTCAAGTTACGTGTTATGCAGCTAGAACCTGTTCATGTTACGTGTTATGCAGCTAGAAAATGTTTATTAAATATTGTTATTTATTCAAGGATGACTTTCAAATGATTATGATGTCATCAATGGTGTTTAACGAATTAAATTGCATTAATTGACGAATTAGTTTCATCAGGTTGGCTCAAAATTCTTATGTCTGAGCTACTATATTATGTATAGAGCAGATTTGTGGAGCTATTTTATCCCATTGAAAGCCTTATTTATGTGTTGATCCATTGCATTCACTAGTTATATGGACTTTTGTCATACTTTATTTCAAGGCTTGCTCTATTATGATCTAGTTAAGGTCTGTTTGATCTGTTGTGGGGGCTTTGGGGTCATTTGTTCTGGGTGGCAAAATTCTGTAAGATGCATTAATAATGGAGAAGTTGAATTCATTATTCGTTAATTTTGTAGGCCATTCCCCATGCTGTAGCTATGGTTAGAGCTTCAGACAATAAAAGCCCAAGGGAAGCAGTTGAGTTTCTTTTGCAACTTTTGAAGGTAATTCATTTGCCAAATAATTCTTGTGATTATTTATGAATGGTTCATCCTACCCTGTTACGAAAATGCCATGTTTATCTTGCTGGCAAAGTATGCTTGTCAGTTAATGCAATTTCAGGCGCTGGTTGTTTTAGTTTCTTCCAATGTTAACTTAGTTAAACCATGTCTTAGGTATTTTAGACTCTTGAAGGTTTAATCGTATGGGTGTAAACGAGTCAAATTGAGCTCGAGCCACTCTAAGTTTTGGCTTGATTACTGAATCGAGTTCGAGTTTAATTCTACTAGTTTGAGTACGAGTGGCTTGTTTCTTAAGAAAAAGAGAAAATAACATTTAGAAAAATTTACATATATAACACACAATTCTCATGTATTTACATGTCACACATAATCTATATTTACATACATAGCATTTTGGTGTTTTAAACCTAGACATGAAAAGATGTATTAAACTTTTAAAAAACATTAATAGTTCTATTTTTTATGTGAAATTAAAGATTTACGTGCTATGTGTGTTAATATGAAAATTTAGGTGTATGATAGGTAAATACATACGATTTGTTTGCTATGTATTTAAATACCCCTAATATTAAATCAAGTTAGTGTTATAATAAAATGACAAGTAGAATGAAAAATTTGGAGCTAAATAATACTTTAAAATAAATGTAAAATATCATTTTCTATATGTATATTTTTTAAATTTCAAGATGAAGTTTTGAATTTTAATATATTTTGGTTATTTTTAATATTAATTATTTTTAGACGAGCTTGAACACAAGTTAATGAGTCATTGTTATTGGCTTCAGCTTGTCTTGTTAGCTTATCTAGCTCAACTCACAAGCCATTTATCGAGTTGAGCCTAGCCAAGGAGGCTTA
The DNA here is from genome assembly GCA_003013225.1 of Phalaenopsis aphrodite. Classification (NCBI taxonomy): domain Eukaryota; kingdom Viridiplantae; phylum Streptophyta; class Magnoliopsida; order Asparagales; family Orchidaceae; genus Phalaenopsis; species Phalaenopsis aphrodite. The sequence goes on from NEWO01000017.1 coordinate 2,386,965, forward strand.
TTAGTCAACATTGCTCATTTACACTCCAATTTAATCACAATGGCTTGCAAAGTTGGCCTATGATCATTAATTACATATCTAATAGTTGAATTATAAGTATCAAAATTTCTAATATATAGAAAATTAAACCAAATAACTCTAAACGATGGTGTAGAAGATTGCATTACTAGGGAAATGTTTCCTTCTGCTATCCTTGCTTCCAGCAGCTGCACCGCCCTTCCAGCCCTCTCGCTGCTGTTGGTGATCCCCTTAAACACTGGTTCCTGCTGCTGTACTGCCCCCTACACGAACTCTGGCTGCTGTCCAGTCCAATACCACTTCTTCTATTCTCTTCTACGCCGCCAAAACTTGCTGTAGGGCTCCTCCCAACGGGCCACACTCGCTTATCCATCATCCGCTGCCGCAGCCCCGGGTTCTCGACCACCATCCAGCACGACCGCAGCTTCCGTCCCTCACGTTCGGCCTGCCGCTCTCCTTTAGAGAGCCATTTTTGTGTTTTGTGTTGTTTCTTTTTCTTGTTTTGTAGGGTCGGCATCGTTATTTGTTGTTTGCGCATTTGTGTTTTTTTATGTCGAGGATTCGTCGTTGTAGTTTTAAAGTTAGCAATAAAGTTTGTCATTCAGTCGTTGTTTGGATCAACTCTGGTATCAAAAGGTTTGCTTGAGCAATTTAAATTTTGCAAAAATTTCTCCTCATATTTTTAGTTGACATCTTCAAGACCCATCTTGAATTAAGGAAATCATCTTTAGGGGTTCCTAATGTTAGGATTGGCTCTTTTGCTCATGGTATGGGCTCTTAAGATTTGTGCATTGTAAATAATTATGACCGATTAGAGTTTATCCATTTACGTTGCCTCCTTTGGAACTTCTCAAGCTTTGGATATTACATTACAATTTTTTCCTTTACTTGCTATTGATGGTTCAATGGATGTCAGTAGTCCTTGTCTTGCATCTTTGGTCTCATCAACTTTGGATGTTAGAACTTCTGATCCCTCTAGGATCATCGCTGGGTTTGATATATGCCAGCCTAGTTATTACTTGTGCTACCTCTCCTTGTGATATTACAACTATGCTCATCATTGATGAAATTGATTGTTTTGTTTTGAAAGCTGTAGATGATTCAGGCTGATTTAGTTTCATGATTCAATCAAATATTATTTTAGCATTGCGGATAAAAAGTTTCATTTATTTATTTATTTTGAAACTCCAAATGGAAAAAAAAGTCATTCTCCAATCTCCCAGATTTACTGGATTCGAAGCTAGTTGTAAGGTCTGTCGTATTTATTTTATTATATTCGACTTTGTGGGTATCTAAATGTTGGTAACCCTCTCTAATGGATAGTACTATTATCTTGATCCAATGTGTTTTGTCTTTTTTTATTTTTTATTTTTTTTTATGATAGTTCTATATAACTGCTATATCATTTTCCCTTACCAATAACTTTTTATAAAAATCCTTAGAAAATAACCAAATAACTTGTCAAACTTATTGAATAATATAAAATTGTTTACTAATATGAGAAAAACATTTTCAATACTAATAAATAAAATTTCAATCAATTTTTGTTATGCTAATCATCCTTGGCTAATCGGTAAATTACATTCATTCAACATACAATAGATATATCTATATTCAAGCATCATGCTTATTGTCAAGTACTTATTTTGAATTTGTTACCTTTAAGTTGCAAGTGCTTCAAGCTTTCTTTAACGTACATATGTTTGATAAACATTGAAGTGGATTTGGCTAACAACTACGTCGTTTGAATTACAGAATTGTGAAAGCTTTCTTTAAGGTGTACATTAGCCTGGAGCTCAATCCATTGCTTAGTCCATTTTAATATTGCAAACGTTCTTACCCTTTCAGATTCATGTATTTAATTTTGATGAAGCTGAATTTAATTGACAGAAAATTTTTATTATTGTTAAATTTAGTAGGATTTTGATTGTATCATCAATGGTTGTCTCAGTTTGGCATAATTATTGTTTGGTACATATTTTTAATATCCTGTTATTTATTACACAACCATCTATCCTCTAAATTACCACCTATCTTAAACACCGTCAGCTTCACATATTCTCTCTCCCTTATTATTCCACAATATTTTAACATCAAAACCTGATTCTTAAACAACTTCCGGCACTCTTAGAATAGTGTCAACCACTACTTAAAAAAAATCATCAGCAATATAATGTGATGAGAAAAACCAATCGTGTATGACTAAAATCTTTTAGGCTCTCTTGTTCAACATCTAAATCTTTCCTTTGTACAATAATCTATAAATGGACTTCTTAAATATAACTCTAGCATTGAAATATTGATTTCAACTAAACATTCATCTCTAATGGATGAACTTTGTGGAGTTGGAAATTGCATATTTAAAAGTCTGCATATCATTACATTCAAATCTCCATAACATACTTATACCATAGACTGCCTTTGATTGGACATTGTTCTTCCATTATAAAATGGCCTATGACTAACTAACATTTGTAAACAATTTGTAAATTACCTTTGAGGTAGATTGAGTTTTTGTTTGCCTTGTTATATATACTTCATAGTGTAAAATATTTAGTCTATTAATCGCTGATAACTTATTTATTAGGAGCTTATTTCAGTTTTCTTTGCTTATTTACTCGACGAGGTATATTATAAATTATTTTATGAATGAGCTCTTGCAACTTGTTTCTTGTTTTTATTCCTTTTTTTTTTCCCTTTTAGTACAATGATAACAACGGGAATCCCTATTCAGATGTTTATTGGCTAATCACTCTGATTCGCTCTATCGGTGAACTTGAGCTTAGTCAGCAGGTATGTTTTATACTTGTTTCACTTAACAATATAATGTTTTATTTATTGATTTATTGATTGATTAATCTTTCTGACTCAGTTTTTTCAGCTCCTCTGAAGCCCAACATTCTTTTACAGACTTATTATTTTTACATTTGGTGAAATTGCTCTTAAATTATATGGACTCAAAAGTATATTCTTTCTATATGTGTAATATTTTTTTGTTTATCTTTGTAAAAGCTTTGTGATTCCGTTCTAGGACTCTTAGAAGGTATTTGGTAATGGGGTTTTGCGGGAAGTGGTTTTGGAATAGCAATGCAATGAAATATGGAAGTTTGACAGTGTCGTTTGGAGAGGGAGATGCATAAACCCTGCTGTTGGACAGCAATTGGAGGAGTTCGGCGGTTGATCAGATTGAAAATAGCAGACGAACGACGAAACAACATAGTACGGACGTCGAGGGGGATCTACCACCTGATCCTAGGCAAGCTACAACCGCACCACTTGCAATAGGAAGATGATACAACTCTCCGAAAACATAAGTTAGAGAAAAATTCTCTCAACTTCATAATGTTACAGTGTGTGGAGCCACATGGGCCCCATAAGGGCGTGGCTACAGTGGAGTCGGCACTTAGGCGTCGGCCTTGGGCGCATCTGCACCCACTATAGAGCGGGCACTACTCTTTTTCTCGAAAGACCAACCCCTATGCGCAGGTCTATTGGCACCTAGGCCGCCATTTCTGGGTGCCGATACCGAAAGCTTAGCGCTTAGGCACCAAACTAGGAGCCTAAGATTTCGGTGTGGTTAGTACATGAGATTCGTTTTTAAGCCTATTTCGAGCTTGGAAAAGGGTAACTTGCTTTTTTTTTTCTTCTGAATTCTTCGACGAGCATCTCGGGGAAGGTGAGGAGTGTTGAAGAGGTGCATTTTGGTGATTTGACTTGATTTTTACGTCGGATTGGAGAATGATTTTGTTGGTGCAAGTTCTATAAGTTTCTTTGTGCGAGTGTGGTAGTAAAAATTTTTGAATTACATAGTGAAATTTGTGGTGGTGTGACTCCCTAGTTTTTTCACATTTTCGGATTTTTCCATATAAAATTTTGTTGTGTTTTTTGGTTGCTTTGATTGTGTTTTCTTAAATTTTTTGTTCAAGTTTTTATCGAATCCAGTGATCCTATTTACAAGTGATCACACGTCCAAACTTTGAAAGCTGGCCAGAGAGGTAAGATTTCACTTCAAGCTAGGAACCTGTCCAATTTTAGTAAGCTTCTAGACTGATTCATTCAACAACTTGATATGAACATCATCATTTTCAACTATACTGAATCTTCCCTAGATCACTCTTAGCGTAGTTTTTAAATACCTTTTATTGGGGCAAGCATGAAAAGAACGCCTAAATTCACTATCTAGGATTCCCTACAGACTAGGGAGAACATCAGGGAGTCACTTTGTATTTCAATTGTTGACATATTAGTAGAAAGACTACTTTCCTGTCCTCGGCCAACAACTTTCGTTAGAGCTTTGCAATTCCTCTTGCAATGTTATTTCTTACCGTAGTTCCAACATTCTCCACTGCTTCACTTGGAATTTCTTTTCTTGGACTTGGATCTACCTCTGTTTGTATTCCTACCCAGATTATTTCCCCCGTTATCAACATTTAATGAAGAACTTAAAGATTCACCGTTTGTTGTTTTTTTGCGAACTTCTTCATTCAACATCAGACCCACGATATCATCAAAGTTAAAATTCAAACTCCTAAAGAATTACTCACCGTTGTTACCAAGCCATCCCAACTATCCGACAATGAAGATAGTATCATCAGTGCTCTGACGTCATCATCAAACTTGATCCCTACATAATACAACTGGCTAGTCACAGTGTTGAAGTTATTAAGATGCTTTGCAACTGAACTGTCTTTTACCATCTTCATGTTGAATAATTTCTTAAGCAGAAAAACCTTATTGGAAACAGAAGGTTTTTTATACATTTGGTCAGTGCCACCATGAGATACACCGTAGTATTTAGATTCACAATGTTAAATGCAATAGACCATACCTAGTGTCGTTCAGTTCAACACTTCTCATTCCTCCAAAGGCATAGATTCAGGTTTTTTTGTGATTTCTTGTTGTGACAAATATAATTTTTTTTATCAAACAAATCCTCAACCTGCATCTTCCAGAAAGCAAAGTTCGTCACTTTGAACTTCCCAACTTTGAATGTTGCTTCTTCGGTCATTGCTCCTATTTGAAACAAACACCGTCTGATACCAATTTGTTAAGGAAACTACTTTGAAAGAATTGAATAATCAAAAGTAGGCAGAATAGGCAATGCCAAATCCAGAAGCTTGTCTTTTTTGATTTTGGACATATATTTTGTTTGTTTCTCATTTTAAATAATCCTAAGGGTCAATGTCATATGTACCCTAAAATTTTGACTAATTACAAGACGGATACCCTTCTATCTTTATTTTTCATAATTTTACCAAATATCAAAATTCACAACAAAATTTCAACTCATATATTTGGATTTTGTCAAATTCTCAATAATTTGATCGTGGCAAACATAAGTATGTGTTGGGTTGCTCATTTATTTGGATGTTTGCTAATTTTGTAAATTGTTTAGATATTGTATATGTTTCAAATTTTAATCCAAATTGAACTGAAGAGCAATGGTCCAAAGATCCATTTAAGCTATTTTTCATATGATGTTGATCGAAGTCCAAGAAAAGAAGTTTAAGATTCCCATAACCTTGTGAATTCTAAACAGCTTATAAAGTTTCATTCAAATTTTATTGTCAAAAACTATAGAAAATATGAAAATCAGCTTAATATTGCGCATTATACTAGGAGCAAGTTTTAGAATTGAGGGGATCCAAGTTTTGAAAAGAGCTTTGATAGGTTATTGTCACTGGATAAATTTCACACAAGGTCATTGCAAATTCATTTGATGACTTTCTTTCTCACCCCACCAAAGGATAACAAAATATAGAAAAATTTAACTGAAAGAAGATCTACATCTTAGAATACTGTCATCTGAGTAGATGACGCTATATTAAGAAATTTGGCTAACATGGCTAACTAACTCGGGTCATGAAAGTGAGATCTAGGTTCATGTAAGGGAGTAATAGTTAACAGAATTCTTCACTTTACAACAATTTTATAATGACTAGCTATATTTGAGCTAAATATTTGCTGTGGGGAGTACAATGATGAGTGCATCAAACTCGTGAAGAAAATATGAACTTAATAATTTTTTTGTTAGGCTTTATTGAAGATGTGAGATTTGTAGAATCATATTTGGGATTAATCCCCTTTCTCAAGTTGAAGCATTTGCTGAAGTTTAAAGAGAAGAAAGTTGATAAAAAATATAATGCTTTGTCATTCCAAAAATACCCTCATCTCCAAAAATTTTCTCTTGCTATCAAAAGTCCTAGATCCAAACCCAAGACATGATCTGAGGTCTGGCGTTTGTTGTTATGCATGTAGAATACTATTCACATTCGACAAAATTGTTGGGAAGCTCATGACAAACTAAGAAATCGAAACATATGTACAAATCATTAAGAAGAAACTAAACTTATTGTAGTAAATGAGAGAGAGAGACTCAAGATGAGAAATAGTGAAAATTTTGGCGATATTTCCTAAAACAGATTAGAATTTGAACTTGAATACAATTTTCTTACTTCTAAAAATGCAGCCTTCATTTCAGTCTAGGATTTTTTTTTTTTTTTTTTGGCACATTACTGAACGAGGGAAGTCCAAGAATTTGAACTTGAGCATTTTTATTACATAAAAGGTTTTCTTGATATTATTGCTTATATTGCCTTACTTGAAAGCCTCATAGTCAAAATTAATGATTGATCTCTATCCCTCTTGTTTGGACAAGAATAAATAGAATTAACTCTAAGCTTTGTTTGATTCATGCATTTAATTTTATAAATCTCTTTTGCAACCTCATGTCTATTAGCTAGATGGCTAAATATTACAACTAAAAGATTACCTTTCCATCAAAATCTTATAAATTTTATTACCATAGTTTAGGGAAGAGGATTGACAGTGCTAACGAAGTTAGAGATCTATGTTTATTTAATGAAGATTTATGAGAGATTAATAATGCCCTTGTTATCAACAAGGGCTCTATGCTTTTGAAACAGGTGATTAAAATATGTTATGACATACTAAGTTAGGTCATTTTAAATTCCTTATCTTAAAAATTTATTTCTTTTTTTTGTTTGGTTATGAAGATATGTTTCAATGTCAAATCTGTCGATTTGCAAACCACCAAAAGGCTACATTTACACTCAAGTCACCAAACCTATTTTACTTATTTAGAGTGTTTTCAACTTTTAACTTAAAATGATGGTTCATTATTGTATTGATGATCACACATGTGTGCTGGTTATATTTTTTAAAATATAAATTCGATGTTGAACAAATTTTTAAAATATTACACGATGTGGTTATAATCCAACACCACTAAAATTCAAATCATCCTCTCCAAGTGTTTAATCATATTTAGTTAAATTACTTCGGATAGTATGTTATTATCCATCAATATTATTTTGGTGATTCTCCTCGGCAAATTATTTTCAATAAATAAATGAACTAGACAATTCTTAAAGATGACTAATTTTTTGTGCAACACTATTAGCTCTAAATATTGCTAGGATTATTTCATTCACACTGCTTGCTTTCTTTGAAATCAGTTGTTTAACTTGGAATTTGTAAATTCTCAAAGCTCTTATTCTTGTGATAATGCTCAACATGCGATATCAAAATGTTATGGGATATGGCCCTTAATCCTTGAAAAATAATAATTGTTCTCTAACTTTGTAGAGATTGAATTTTCTTAAGGTGATAGAAGAGGTTTCTAATAACATTCAGGAAGAGACCAAAGCATATATATATATATATATATATATATATATAGAAGTAATTCAACGACTCACCGATGCTATCCTTGTGGGATTTGCCCGGGTCTTCACTGTTAAATTTCAATTGGATGGATCCACTGAAATTATAAAGCATGGTTATTTTTAAAAAATTTTAAATTCTTTTATTTATTTATCATGAAATCTGTGCTCTTATGACAAACTTTATCATATTTGGGTCCTTTTAGTAGAAGAAACTGCAAATTTGGATGTTAATAATGCATTCTCTTCTAGGAATATTTAATTCTAGGAAAACAAATTTAGTCGACAAATTGAAACGATTTATTTGTGAACTTGGAAAATTAGCTCAAGCATGGCTCAAAAGATTCACAAAAGCTGTGAATCAACGGGGGTTCAAAGAGGGTTCATTATCCAGTGGGATTAATGAATTAATTCGTTTAACTACTAGAATAACCATTAAGACTTCCGTGGTACTATATTATGATAAGAAAGCAACTATCAATATAACACCCAATCCGATCTGATTAAAACTTGGGAGTAGTTCAAAATTTTTCATTTATTTGTCTTTTCTTTTTTTGTTTGTTTTTTTTTTTTTTTTGTTTACATTAATATAGCTTAAACAAGACAGATGGAGATCATGGTCAAAATTCTGCAAGGATATTGATCCATGCAGTTTACTTGCAGAGCATCTTTTTCATTACTGTTAGTCTATAGATGACTTTGTTTTAGCGCATATAACAGCAACAATAAATTCACCAAACAAAGAAAGCCTGCTTATTCTTCGAATATTTTACTACTTTTTCATCTTACGCAGCTCCAATGATTATACAGTTTTTTTGTGGCGCTGAATTGAAAATTTTTCAAGCATCATTCATTTGATTTTATGACTTACGTGCTGATTGGCCGGTTTAGCTAGTTCTACCGTGAACCCAGCATGCATCCTGTCCAATTAACCTCTAAGCCTGTTTTTTTTGCATAAAACTGACGAAAACCTGCTTGAACCGCTTGTTTAATTAATAAAACAGTCCTGGTCGGTTCAAACATAATTTTTTAATCTTCTTTAATTTCCAATCCAATGGCTTAAATTTTTTTAATAAAATTTAAATTTATAAATTATATTATGTTAAACTTATAGTCATAGATTCAAAAGCTTTTAAATTATATTAATATGAGCTTTGTTAAGTTAACCTCTGGCATGTTTATTGCTCGTGTTATCAAGCCCTCTCTTTTCCCATATAGACAGTAGAATGTTAAGTTTCTGTTATCATGTGGGACTAAAGAAACTTTGATTATGTTGGAATTAAGTTGGGCTGTGAAATTATTAAATGGGCTATGGGAAAAAGCATGGTAATAGTATTTTAATTTTCAAACTTTTTTTTATTATTATAAACTTTATTTTTTTAGTAATTATTATAAACAATATTTTTATTACAACTTTTATTCGTATTATAAATTATATAACATATCTAATATACTAGGTAAGATACAATTATAGCGAGTGTATATTAAATATATTTAAAAAGTTATATGTATATATATATATATATATATATATATATATATATATATATATATATATATATATATATATATATATATATTGCGTCGTCTTCATCGCTCGGCTCGACTAAGGTTTCGCCCGATGGCGAACCTAGCAACAGTTACGGCTTTGATCTCTCTCGCTCTCGTGCTCTTCTTCGCGTTCGAGTTCGTCTCTCCCATTTCTTCCTTCTCTGGCTCGCTCTGAGACGAGACTCGTCTCCCGCGCGATTCTGTGCTCTGCTCCTCTGCGACCCGTCTCGCCGCTCACTTCTGCAGCTTAACCTCGCGGGAACTATTAGCGATTCTTGCGTTCTCTGTGCTCGTCCCGTCTCACCGCGTCGTCCCCTTTTTTTAGCTTCGGCTATTTCGTTGCTCCTCTGCTTTCTTCTCTTTCTCTAAAGGTCTTTCCTTGAGGATGGCTTCGGATAAATCATATGCAGCTGCCCTTGCCGGTGTCCACGCCTCGGGCACACCAAAATCATCTTTCCCTCCTTCATTTGAGTGGTTGGAGGACGTCATGAAACCCGGTTCTTTTTTACAGAAGCTGAAGATATTCAACCTGCTTCCTCCTGTCTGAATTTGGTTGGGAAATTTCTATATGAACATCCCAAAATGGAGCTTATTTGCAAAGAATTTGAATTTATGCACCTTGTTCGAGAATGAAAAATTGGATTATTAGATGAGAGATACGTTCTTATTCAAATTAGCGATGAAGAAGATTACATGTGTTTATTTGCTAGAAGGATAATATGAATTGATAACATAGCAATGAAGTTTCTGAAATGATCTGTGGATTTTGACCCACAGCGGAACCGTCAATCATTCTGGTTTCGATTCGTCTCCCTGGTTTGAAATTTCATTATTTTGCTAAGAAAGTATTGTACTTTATTGCCTCGGCTTATAGGAAGTCACTCAAGACAGACATTTCTGCTTTTAGTCTATCTCGTTATTCTGAAGCCAGAATACTTGTTGAAAGAGACATCACTTCACTTGCATCCGAGGAAATTTGGTTGGACACACAACACCAGGGATATTGGCGGAAGGTAAAGATTGAACATTTTCCGTCGTATTGTTCGAACTGTCGTATGTTCGGACACTACAGTTCTCAATGTCACCATCTACACCCCCAACTCAGACCAAAAAAACAAATTGTTCCGCTAGAGGTTGTGATTTCATCTCCTCCTGATCAGACAGACAATATGACAACTATTCAATCCCCAGTTGTAGCTCCCTCGTCTTTAAAACCTCCTATCGTGGGGGAGAGGGAGTTTCTTCAGATTTCGTCTAACCTAGAACCTATCACTGATAATAGAGGTGGAAATACTTATGCTTCACAACCACCTCCTCAGGTCCAAGAAGATGTTAATATTACTCAGGCTCATTGGGATTAAGACGTGCAACAACCTACACCCATCCGACCACCTTTGGAATTTACTGATCAGATTAGTCAATCATCGGATGAGGAATGACAAGTCTACACATCTAGGAGGAAGAAAAAGAATGAAGATTTACTTGAGCTCAGGAATCTGATGGATGATACTTTGGTTACTACGGGCAATGGTACACACCTTACCAATTTGTTAGTCAGCTCACTTCTGAGAACTAGAGGGAGAAGAACTAAAGTGGGACATCTCTAGCACTTTTGTGTTTTTTTGTTTTTTACTTTTTTGTATCTTTGTTTTATCCGGATTTAGTGTGTGTTGTATTGTATGAGTTGAGTTTTCTTTTAGATTCTCTCATACAACATTTCTGTATCTTTTTCGTATTAATATATTTGCCCTCGGGATTTTTCAATATATATATATATATATAATTTTTAAAATATATTTAATATACATATTATACATATTATTATATCGTAACGAGTTTAATATTGAGTTTTTAAATTTATAAATATTGATTATAATAATTGTGTATGAGTTTGTACATTTTTATTATATACTTATATTATTGCACCATTTAAATCTTATTAAAATAAATTAAATATCTGTTACATCCCCTGGTTCAAAATAGGTTCAATCATTTAATCTTATACTACTTTGTCTTCTGGTTCAATGACCAGTTCGGTTTTCTCATCCTAGTTTAAGAGTTTACTTGTGTGATTAAGTAATGATATTCTTGAAGTAACTTGAAAATCATTTATATTATTCTTTTAATACTACTCCAAATGACCTGTGCTTCATGTGATTGAATACGTTTTTCTTTGCACCCAAAATTCAGAGTATGTCCTTGTTACCCTCTCTGCTAAAATGCATTGATCGACTACTGCAATTTGACAGGTGTGTATTCTGCTTTCCACATGTCCAGATATGCATAATATTTTGTGAATTACATCTGCAGCTCTTTGTAGTTCTAGCTTATGATATTTTAATCTTTCTAGCAGTTTCATGCCTAGTTATGATGGAATCCTTGCTATCAACTGCCTCCACACCCTAGTGCGAGTTGCATTGAAGATGTCAACCACAATTCCTTTTGTGAGTTTTTTTTTTCTTAAATTTGGTATTTTAGGTTTGTTATCTTCAAACTTAAAGCTGCTCTATCTCCTTCGCATAACATGGCCTCTTTGTTCTGCAGGATCATGTTTGTGAGCTGATAAAACATTTCAAAAATGCAGAGAGATCGTCTTGGAAGATTCGAATCGAAGCAAATAAAGCACTTCTGGACCTGGAATACTACTTTAAAGGTCTTGATGCGGTTCTCTGTTTGTTTACCAAGCTCATGGTGGACGAAACTTCTTTACGAGGTTTGAGGAACACCAAATTTGTTTGACTTTATTGTCAATAATCTGATAAGATCCTTTTATAACTTGATGCCAAATCTTCTCCAATCACAGGGCAAACAAAGTTGGCCGTCCATTTGATGCAGCTATGTCAAATAAACTCTGAATCTGAAAATGAAAATGCTGCATCTTGTGCCACTTTAGTTGCTCTTTTGCGGATTCTTTCAAGCCGAAAGGCCTTCAATAATGTCTTCCTTCGACACCACTTGTTCTGCATTTTCCAAATTGTTGCTGGGAGGTTAAGTTCTGTTCTTTCATGCTTGCATATCTCTCCAAGTATGTTGTGACTACATTAGAATAACGACATGAAATAAGTTCCCGTTTCTGTTTTCTAGTTTATGTACGAAGGGAATTTGTATTTCAAAAAAAAAAGTCTCAAACACTGAGGCCTTCAATGATGTCTTCCTTGGATACCACTTGTTCTGTATTTTCTAAATTGTTGCTGGAGGGGTAAAGTCTGTTCTTTCATGCTTGCGTATCTTCTTCGTCACCACTTGTTCTGCATTTTTCGAATTGTCGCTAGGAGGTTAAGTTCTGTTCTTTCATCCTTGCATAGCTTCTTCTAGTATGTTGTGTCTACATTGGGCTGATGACATGAAATAAGTTTGAGTTTCTGATTTCTAGTTATTGAATTGAATGACATCTGTATTTAAAAAAAGTGAAAAGTCTCAAACACTGAGGCCTTCAATAATGTCTTCCTTGCATATGACTTGTTCTGCATTTTTCAAATTGTTGCTGGGAGGTTAAGTTCTGTTCTTTCATGCCTGCTTATCTTCATCAAGTATGTTGTGACTGCATTAGACTGACAACATGAAATAAGTTACATTTTCTGTTTTCTAGTTTATGAAACATAGGGTATTTGTTTAAAAAACAATAAAGTCTCAAACACTGATTTGAGCTGATTTAACCCTTTCGGAAACCATTTGCAAACACTACATTTAATTAAGCAGATTTTTTTTCTTTTGTTTATAAAATTGATCTACACGTACATGGTTTAAGTTTGTGGCTGAAAACAATTCATTTCAACTTAAACTAGTATGAAACCAGCGACAAATTTCTATATTTATTTATTTTATTTGAAAATCTGCTTGTGTGGAGAACTTTTTTTTTAATGAAGCATGTTAGTTTTTGTATATTTAGGGTTTGAGATATAAAACTTGGATTCTCAAAGAGTTCTAGAATTAGGGTTAGTGTTTTTTACTCTGATGCTCTAAAAGCAAAAGCATCATATGGATTTTTCTGCAAATCTATTTCTACTAAGCAAATAAAAATACTTTTAACCAATTCCAAAACTCAACAAATGGACTTCCTTGGGCAGAAGGACATGAATTAATTCTATTTTGGACTGCCCTAATCAGCCTAATAACAACTTGGAAGTACATGCCCGCGTCAAAAGTAGTACTTGCAATTATTTATTTATTTGTATATTTTTTTGTTTTTGAAGTATCTACATTAACCAAAATATTTTTTTGGGTTCAATATATTGGCAGCCAAAATGAGATATCAATATCTCAAAAGAAAATTTTCACATCCCAATTCGAAAGACGTTACACTCCGACAACTCAATGAATGATGAAAGTTTATCAACATTTTTTGTATTCTCAACATAAGATGTTGTATATAAATAATAATGAAAATAAGCAAGAAAGATAATTTATTTCATTTCATAAATAAAAGTCATGGTTAATGTAAACAAATAATTTACTAAAATAAATTGAAATAATAATAAGGAAACAACCATCCTGACCCAAGAAGGAAGATATAATAACCAATGTGAAACTGAAAATATGTCGTTATCTCAAATCAAATTTTAGTAGCGTATGACTTGATATTTATTTATTATTCAATTTCAATCTGTGTGTGTCTGTGTGTGTGTGTCTATATATTTATATATACTTGATTTTAACAGACACCCTGAAACTAGAAAAGTTAGTACCAACCCAATGAAATCTAACAGTTTTCTGTAGTTTCATCACTTTTTGGGTCCGTAGACACTACTAGCCATTATCCAAAAGTGTTCTACATACCTACATATCGTCACTCACAAACTTACCAAAATTTTTACAAATATAATATAGAAAAAATAAGTTACTTTACACATGCTTGTAATATGACTGGTATTTATATACAATTTCATAAAGTGCAAGAAAAGAAAATATTATAATTGTAGATTTAATAAAATATATGGTAAGTTGTGCAACAATAAAATAAGGTTGTTAACTATTTCAATATAAGCAATAAATGAAGCTTATGACATGTAAATTGAAGCAGCAAGGGCATTATTGATAATCTTATAAAATAGATATGAATCTACTACAAGTAGTCAGGATAACGTCCCGAACTAGAAAAGTTATGTTTATCCTTTAATAAGTAATATCTACATACCTCAACGCAGGCAATAAAACACTTAAAAATCTTAGCAGCTCAAGGAGCGTCAACTAGTTTCAATTCATAGGTATAGTTTTAGAGGTATGCACGCACACGATTAACTATACTCCCATAATTCGGAAATATTTCTCATCTGTTTCCTTGTGTATGTATGTTTAAATAGATGCTCATGTTTTTTATACACTAATATCCTTTGTCTTTAGCCATGTTTTTTATACACTAATATCCTTTCTCTTTAGCCATATCGCTTCCATTGCTTATTCTCCAAAGGGTTTATTGCAGTTGATATAATTATATTAGATCAACCAATCAACCTAATATATTGGTATCTGTTTGGCAAAGTTTGTTTAGGTTTTGTTTTCCAAAAAGTTATCAGTGTTCTATGTGACTGCAGTTTATTATATATATATATATATATTTTTTTTCATTCAATAATTTTTTGCAATAAGAAGCATTTTTTCTTTTAGTTAGATTTACTGGGGTGTGTTGGTTGTATAAAAGCTCACATCCAACTTCTTCGGAAGGAAAGTCTCTGCTGTGCTCACTGTAGTTTTTAAAAACTAAACTAGTTTACTTCAACCGACTCAAACGGAGTCTTAGTCCTCACAATAATTTCATTAATAGCCATCTAAAGATCCTTGTGAAACCATTAATTCAATTAGATTTAGTTGAAGTGCCATTACACACCATATTGTGGCAACATGTTGCACAGCTTTTAACTTGTGTAAGGAATTAAACTGATCAAGCAAAAACAAAAAAAAAATTATAAAAAAAAATTAAAGAACCAATTTGTATCATGCTATCTTGTTATATTTGGATGACCTGGTTATGAAACGAATAAGAGTAGCCCCCTTGGTCATTCCCTCCCTTTGATTTGTGATATTTGTGTTTGCAGGGAGTTTCAGGAAAGATATTTGACTCTTGTATCTTTTCTATTTTGATGTATTTTTGTAAGTGTAAGAGTCAGTTCCATGATTCTTTCATTCTATCAGGCTACCAACACTTCACGGCTTCAGAAATGTCAAAATAAACCAGGTAACACCTATGGAATCAACTGGTGAGCAACCAGCTAGGTCTACATCATTGAAGTTGAAGATCACAAGAACTCAGGAAGTGCTTGCTGATACTCCAAACCCTTCAGTTGATGCACCTTCCATTCCAGAAGCAACCAAGGAGGTTGATACTGTTTCTAATCGAAGTGAGGGGAGGATGAATATTTTAAAGATAAGAGTCAAGCAACCTGCATCATCGAGTAAAGTAGACGGCCTCGATCAACTACCAGGGCAAGCTCGTGCTGTGCTAAATGAAATGGAGGTAGGGCACAGTAGTTCTGTCTCTGTAGATGCGCCCCCTATGAAGGGACCCATCGAACTACCATGCACTAGCAATCAAAATATTGAGGAAGTGAGCTCTTCTTGTTACCATGAATCTCGAGTGACAGCCAGCATTGTTTCCAGAAAATTAACAAACAAAGATGAAGATGGCAAGGAGCTGCAGTGTACTGCTAATTCAAGTAATGTTCTTGGAGATGGCAGTGGTGATCAAAGTGTGGCTGTATGGAAGCTTGATGATGTATCTCTGGACACGGATTTTCTTGAAAGAAAGAGGAAAAGGAAGAAAGAGAAGAAGGACAAGGGTAGTAAGAAGAAACATGGAGAGGGACATCGTTCTGATGATCCTGCATATTTGGAGCACAATCGCTTGAAGAAGGAGAAGAAAAAGTTGGTCAAAGGGCTTGCTCGAATGCAAGAAGATGAATCAAGAACTTCTGCTAGTGAGTCGCAGGATACCAGAAAAATTTACAAGTCAGGATTTTCCTCTTTAGGGGACTCGAATAAATTTGAAGAAAGTGATGTACATGTTTCAAAACCTGCTGAAACTACCAGTGATACCTTGCGGGGTAGCAAGGGAACTAAAATTAAGATCAAGATTAGGAATCAAAGTGCAGGAATGAGCTAGAGTGAGTTTTAAAAATGGTGCATTCGTGGGCTTGCACAGGAGGAATGAATATGTGACAGGTTGGTTGCTTTTGATGGCTATTATTTATTTTATTATTATTTTGTTTATCCTGATGTGTATGTATGCCTCTGTTTTAATTTAGGATTTAAATGTGGACATTTAAAGATTGATAAAGGCTTTATAGCAATAGCTTTTTTGGGTATTGCATGACGATTGAGGAGTAAGGCAGTATGCTAGTTATGAATTATTATTTTGGTGGATACCATAATAAACTCGGCCCAGCATTACTTCTCAGGAACTCCCTAACGGGTAAATTTTCTTTCCATTTATCTTATTAAACTCAAAAATTGATTTTAATTTCAGGGTTTGCTATATCTAACCGTCAAGCATGCTAATTATCTGGTTTGGTGGCAAGAAAATTTTTAGCAATCCACAGTAAATGTATAAATGCTGTTGATAACCAGAGCTATCTTGTTTTTCTTTCGTGTTAGGCCAGCAGCTAAAGCTGAATCTCTTGCAAAAATCTGGAAGCAGCCATAACTAATGATCTAATTTTTTAAATGCAACCTTGATAATGCTTAAAATTAGCCGTGCTAAATGATTTTTTATTCATTTATAGCCAATGTGAGTTGCATAAAACATACACCAATTCTGATTCTTATCCGTGCATGAAAAACTAATTGAATGTCGATCAAACATGGTAGCGTAGGCTTTTCATTCGCTCTCGATTATTTACATAATTTTATTCAATTTCTCTGTTTCTAGTTTGTGAGAAAACTTCTTTATTGTAGTATTGTTTAGAATTTGAACATTTGCTTCAAATGAGCTTATTGCATATATTTTTGGTTTTTACTTTGGTAATTTTTTATTATTTAAATTTAGTATGAGTTGTGTGGGCTCTGCATTTCAGTGTTTTACTCTGGCTTTTTGGGCATTTTTTTGCAGCCAACTGCTTCCTGTACGGAGCTTATGAAGATTGATCATGGTCAAGCCTTACCCATCTTTGTAATCTGATCAGTTCTGCAGGCAATATGGCCATGGCTTTTACTTTTATCCTGACTTCACCTTTTTTCCACAGCCCTTTGTAAAATAAATAAAAAATAAAAAATAAAAAAACGAAATTTTGTAGGTATTATGGACACTTAACACATACGTTTGACCTGCTAGATAGGTTATATACGATTACCAGATTCTGGACTAGATTGCATTTTCCAAGGACATGGAAATCTGACCTCTGCTATTAGAGCTATTGCTAACTTTATCAGTGGCATTAGATTAAAAATTTTCTAACATGTATTAAGAACTGTTTTGTGCATTTTAGTAATGGCCGGAAGTAAATCAGGTTTTTTCTTGCTTCTTTATTCCTAATTCATGAACGCTGGAGAATAAACGATTGAGAATTTAAGGTACGATTCAGTTGGTTTATGATGATTTATGTTATTTCAAAGAAATATATTTGTGAAGCAACTCATTCAACTACATAGAATCTGTGTCTCATTCTTGATTTGCGAGTCTTTTCTCATTGTTGTTTCTTCTTCCTCACAACAGAAAAGGATTATATTTGTTTGGGCTTCTGAAATTATATTTCCTATAAGCGACTGCTACATTTCTTATTAATCTGCTGAAATTTAGCTATGGCTTCATTCTTTAGTTCTCAAGTTCTACAGGTGGTTTATTGGGAGTAATTTAGGGTGTTTGGGATAGTTTTCTCACAGCTTTGTTTTTTAGAAATTTTTATTTGGCTGCTGCTTTCTGATTGCTTTCTAGAAATTTTTATGACAATTAGTTTCTTTTTTTATGCAATCAGTTCTATTAAAATGTGATGTCTATAAGAAAATTATTGTCTTTTTTTGAAAAAATATTTATAAAATCCACAATAATTTTCATAAATGTTGTTGCTTTGGCTATAGCATTTTTACAACCATCCTTATAAAAAGTTGTAGCTAACCCAAGTAGACCATTTGTTTGGATTTAACTGCACGTTAGCTTTCAGTTTAGCTTTGCTTGCTTTTTAATATGCTGATTATTTGGAACTTTAATCGAGTGTTTTAGCCATCTATTTCTCATGATACTAAGGCTAATATTTTGACTAGCCAACATCCATCCGGGAGACAGCTCTGACAATTGACAAGTATGCTTCCTTACATTGTAAGCATTATTTTTCTTGTAAAAAATGTTTATAATTTAGATTGATTGTTTATATATTATATATATTTCAATGAATTGCAAATTTATCCTTGTTAAATTTTAAAGAATTATTTCAAGGTAAAAAAAGCGAATTAATTTCGTTAACACTTGAACTTATATAGAGCCTTGCAATATTTACAAATAAATTCCTAGACTTCTTAAATGTCAGTGTTATGTGTGTAAATACATAAGATTTGTGTGGCACATATGTAAATACTTTTTTTTAATTTATTTAAATAAATCTAATTCTCTACATCTATGTTATTTACTGATTCGTGGGCTATTGTTGGCGTGCATTTCACTCATGTCGTATGGTTCTCTGACCCTAGCAAGCCTCCAAGCATAGACAAGCGTAATGTTATTATTCTCATGACAATTTATTTGACTTTAAACCCTTTTCTCTTAGCAATACCTTAGCAAAATCATTGTAAGTTCTTTTATATATTATGCTTGTCTTTGCTATGAAAGTATTTGTTGCACATGGAATCTTCTATAAAAATAAAGTGATTATTTATTAACAACTCTTTAGCATGTAAAATTGTTTTCCAATGGTATTTTCTTATTTAAAATTGCTTTCTTAATATATTTTCTCCATTATTGTCAATGGTGATTCATAGTTTTATTTTTTATTTTTTATTTTTCCTTCTAATCTCTCCCAATGCTTTGTGATGAATTTGGCTTATTTCTAGAATCCTGGCAATAGATTCTCTTCTTTTATTGGTGAGGAAGTTCAAATTGATTTATGCACTCCTATATCTTGTTGACAAATTGAGAGGTTTGATGGAGAACTACATAGGATCTATATATGATTTTTATTGATTTAAAAAAACCTTACAATAAGGTTCCAAGAGAAGTCGTGGAGAGTTGTAATGAAGAAAGGTGTTGATATGATTTTTATTCAAGTTATCAAAGATATGTATAATGGAGTTGTTACTTATGTTCAAATAGGAGGATTGATCAAGTATTTTTCTATTTCAGTTGGAGTACATCAGGGATCAGCTTTAAGCCCATATCAATTTGCTTTACTTATTGATGCTCTTATTAGACATTTACAGGAGGATGTACCTTGGTTTGTGCTCTTCGTTGATGATATTCTTCCTGTAAATAAAATTAGAGAAAGAGTTCATAAAAAACTTCAATCATGGATGTCTACGAGTCAAAAAGGCCTTCATGTGAGAAGATCTAAAACTAAATACATAGAATGTAATTTTAATAGTAGTAGTAGCAGCTCTAGTGGAAGATTTGTAATTATGGATGATCAAATTATTAAAAGATGTGAAAGTTTTAGATATCTCGGGTCTATTGTTTAAAATGATGGTGATATAAATGGGGATGTTATGAGCAGAATTCAAGTTGGTTGGTTGAAGTGGAGGAATGCATCGGACCTATTGTGTGATAGAAAAGTATGACTTAAAATGTAAGGAAATTTTCATAAGATCTGCATTGCTCTATGGCGCAGAATTTTGGCCTTTAAAAGAGAAGCATAAAACAAAGTTGTGTTGCTGAGATGAGAATGCATAGGCGGGTGAGTGGCTTGACACAAAGGGAAAATATGACATGAATATATCTGTGAACACTATCAGAGAGAGTCATGTTAGATGGTTTGGTCACGTTAAACATCGACCATCTGATGATCCGGTGAGGACAGTAGATGTTTTAGATTCCACTTATGTTTAAGAAATGAGGTTGGCATATTGTTTAAAAGATGATCTTAATTTATTAAAATTAAATGAAAATATGACCTTAATAGGACAATAGAGAAAAAAGATTCATATAGCCAACCCCACAGTGGCATAAAGGCTTGTTGTTATTGTATATCTTCTACCAACCTTCAAAATCAACACTGTTTATGCAGTTAATTTTTTAATCTTCGCCTACGCCGCTAACGCTTCTATCACCTCTTTTCACATCTCTGAAATATATGTTTAGGAAGATTTACATCCATACAACACAATTCTTCGTAAAGTTAGCGATTGGAGCTATGCTTTTAAAATATTAATATTCAAGTGCTATGTATGTAATTCTTCCTTAATACTTATTATAAGACGAAAATAATTTGGACTCTCGTCTTCTAATAATAATAAGTCTTTTGGCNAATCTCTCCCAATGCTTTGTGATGAATTTGGCTTATTTCTAGAATCCTGGCAATAGATTCTCTTCTTTTATTGGTGAGGAAGTTCAAATTGATTTCTGCACTCCTATATCTTGCTGACAAATTTAGAGGTTTGATGGAGAAGTACATAGAGAATAAGGAGGATCTATATATGATTTTTATTGATTTAAAAAAACCTTTGTAAAGAAGAAAGGTGTTTATATGATTTTTATTAAAGTTATTAAAGATACGTATAATGGAGTTGTTACTTATGTTCGAATAAGAGGATTGATCAAGTATTTTCCTATTTCAGTTGGAGTACATCAGGGATCGGCTTTAAGTCCATATCTATTTGCTTTACTTATTGATGCTCTTGTTGGACATTTACAAGAGGATGCCTTGGTTTGTGCTCTTCGCTGATGATATCCTTCTTGTAAATAAAATTAGAGAAAGAGTTCAGGAAAAACTTCAATCATGGATGTCTACATTGGGGTCAAAAGGCCTTCGTGTGAGAAGATCTAAAACCGAATACATAGAATATAATTTTAATAGTAGTAGTAGTAGCAACTCTAGTGGAAGATTTGTAATTATGGGTGATCAAATCATTAAAAGATGTGAAAGTTTTAGATATATCGGGTCTATTGTTTAAAGTGGTGGTGATATAGATGGGGATGTTATGAGTAGAATTTAAGTTGGTTGGTTGAAGTGGAGGTATGCATCAGATCTATTGTGTGATAGAAAAGTACGGCTTAAAGTGAAAGGAAAATTTCATAAGATCTGCATTGCTCTATGGCGCAGAATGTTGGCCTTTAATAGAGAAGCATAAAACAAAGCTATGTTGTTGAGATGAGAATGCATAGGCGAGTGAGTGGCTTGACACTTAAAAGAGAAAATATGAAATGAATATATCCGTGAACACTATCAGAAAGAGTCATATTAGATGGTTTGGTCACATTAAACATCGACCATCTGATGATCCTGTGAGGACAGTAGCTATTTTAGATTCAACTTATGTTTAAGAAAGGAGGTGGGTATATTGTATAAAAGATGATCTTAATTTATTAGAATTAAATGAAAATATGACGCTTAATAGGACAATGGAGAAAAAGGATTCATATAGCCAACCCCACAGAGGAATAAAGATTTGTTGTTATTGTATATCCTCTCCCAACCTTCAAAATCAACATTGTTTATGCACTTGATCTTTTAATCCCTACGCCGCTAATGCTTCTATCACCTCTTTTCACAACTCTGAAATATATGTTTAGGAAGATTTACATACATACAACACACTTCTTATGTATTGGCATATCTAACAGCTAAACTTTATTTTTTTTACATATATCGGACATTACATGTACATGATTGATTTTGATGGTATAAATATACAAAATAAAAATTGAAGTGTTACTTGTTCAACATGAAAATTTATAAGAATTGGGTGGTATGTCTGTTAATGCTAAGGGCAATGTTCTACCCAATATATAGAGGGGTTCTTCGTAAAATTAGCGATTGGAGCTATGCTTTGTAAATTTTAGTATTCAAGTGCTATGTATGTAATTCTTCCTTAATACTTATTATAAGACGAAAATAATTTGGACTCTCGTCTTCTAATAATAATAAGTCTTTTGGCTCTTTAAATCCATTCTAATAATGAGCCCTACTTTTCCCTTAGATGATCCTTAATGTGTGTACTAGTTAAAGGTGTATGTATCTTGGTCATAATGCACATTGTCTCTTAAATTCTCCAACTAATGATAAAAGTTCATTTTTGCCAAAGATTTCCTTGATAAGAATCACTATTATCTCCTTTTTTGGACGTGGGAATAAGCTTGGAAACATTTATGTTTATAAATTAATCATTCGGATGATTTATTTGAACTATCGAATTATGTATGTATGTTTGTGTCACGATCAAAGTATTAAGAATTTGATAAAAATGAAAAATATCGGTTGGGGTTTTATATTGAATTTTGATATTTGAGTGAGAATTTGAAAAAAATTTGATGATAGAGGGTGCTAGATTTGTAAATAACAGATTTCAAGCGGTCTGTATTTAATTTACCCTTTAATTGTGTATTAATAAATTTTTAAGACTCATGAGAGTTGATCAGTTGGGTTGGTTATACCTAAATTTGACTTGTTAACTCCTAGAATTTAATTTACGAGTCATTATATTAAGCTTGAGCTGAGCTGACACATCTTAATTGTACCCTTAAATCAAATTACATATGTTTCTTCCCGCTGATGCATGACAAGATAGTTTTTATTTGATGAAAAATTTGAGTGGTATAAATGTAAAAAAAAAAAAAGTAAAATGTATGGATTAGAAATGTAATTATATGTGAATTGGCTCCTCTCCAGAAAGAAAATTATTGCATACGGACACTACATGTAGAGATGCATGCGATGTCTGATCTACGGTGAGAATATAAATAATTTTTTTTAAAAAATAATAATAATAATAAAATTTAAAGTGGGGCCCATGGAAATATATCTACGGTGATCTATGATATAGATCGAATATCGTATGAATCTCTGCATGCGGTATACATATACAATAATTTTTCAAAAAGAAACTTTGAATGTTACCTGTTTGGCATTCTCTTTGGAATTTGGCCAAACGAAAAACGCGCTCTGCAACGAGAAATCATTCAACCCCTGCGCAAATTTCAACTAATTTGTTATACTTTTCTAACAATTTTTATTTATTTGACTAAATACCATTGGGACCCACCTGGGCTTCTTTCTTATACCCATGAATAGCATGCTTAAAAGTCAATAAATCATGCCAAGTCGTACATTAGAAGCTGGGCCTTTTACTTGTTCTGAGGTATGGATCTAATCATAATGAGTAGAAGTCAATGTCAATGAAAATTTATAAGCATACCATCAATTATTATATATTTACATATCCAGCGTAATATTTATATTTATAAAAAATAAAATTATTCATTATGTACGTGAAGGCTACAAAAGACTATTACAAAATTGTGAGAATTACTTAATTCTTTTCCTACTATAATGGAAAATATTAGAAGTAATGATAGCCAAATAATAAGGATTGGATAAGTATTGTCCTATAATGATGATTGGGCAATAATAATCATATAATTGAGCGACGGTGGTATGACTAATGATCGAACAACATATGATTTGATGATGGTGGTCAGCTGGCATATTCGAACCACGAAAATGAGTGACATTTGAAGTAACTTTAACATCTACTTTTTCATTGTTCAATGGCACAACATCAAATGTCTCATGACTGTTTAAATTATTATCGACATTTTGAAAGTTTGTGTGATGATATTCAAGGACTTGATGATACAACTCCCCTACACCTGAACTTTCACCCAATTTCCGACACAGTTTTAATGAAACCACTCTCAACTTAAACATAACCATCAAATAATCTCACCATTTCTATCTACTTACAATTAAGCTTAATATCAACATAATCTTTAGGCGAGGCACCAAAATATAGAATATTATAATTCATAACAATTATCTTGTAGACATAGACAAACTATTTCTACCTTTTTTAGGAATAAAACTACGTGCTCCGTTGTGGAGCAAGATTATTTTCTATTTTTCTCGTTCATATTTTCTTTTGTCTTTATTTTTAACATTAGTCCCGTAACAACCAATTTAAAGGCACAATAAATTTAGAGTTCGTTTGGGGCAGCTGTAGCTTATTGAATAATCTGCTGATAATCTGATTAAAAAGAGTTGCTGATAAGCTAGGTGCGGTGGCTATTATAAATTTTTATTTTTTTGCAAACGTCAGACTGTTACCAATAAGCTGTCACCGCACCTAGCATACCTAGATAGGTGCGGTGTGAAACGTTGTTTTCTGTGTTTTGAAAACGCATAAGCTGCTAAAACACATTTTACCCAAACAGGCTAGGTTCGTTTTTAAAAAGTCACTGCATCAAATAAGCTGCCCCAAACGGGCCCTTAGTCTTTCATATCGAACAATACTTCTCCTATATAAAGACAATGGAAAATGTAATATTGATCATAAAATATAAATTGTAAATTAAACTTCAAGTTTGTATTTTTCAAAAGTGCATATTAGTAATGCAACTTCTCTAACGTAAATCTCCTCAATAACAACTTCAAACACTGTAGTTAGAATGAATAGTATAATTGATTTGTCTAAATTGTGAGACATATTTTATTATATTTTCTTTTGTTATTTGTATCATATTTATGTTTTTTATGTTAATTGGAAGCAAGGGCACATCTGTCCGTGTGTCGCAGCCTCCCACTTAGCCTCTATTCACCTCCAACAAACTACAACTCCAGCCAACCCACTACTCCCTTCAGCTAGCTCACTACCACAACCACTACCTCTCCTCTCCTTCATTGCAGCTAACGATAGCAACAGTTATTAAGGTAAAATGGAGAAGTGGGATATTTGATTTTATGGGAGAACTATAGTTGCCACTCTTGTAAATTTTGGGGTTATTATTGTCTTGTTTCAGTGGTGGCTTTGGCTAAATGCTACTTAAGCTGTTAACTTGTGCAAAAACATAAGTACTCGTTGTGTCGATGTGAAAGTTGTGTATGTTATGCATTTTAATTTGCAAGTGCCTCAAGCCCCATGCATATATTTTTAGGCATGGTGGGTTAAAGAACCATATGTAACCTCGTATCAACTATCAGGAAGGATTCCATATGTGATATTATTTTTATGCATGTACATAAAGTCTCGTGCACGCACTTTTAATTATTTCAATGCTAAAGTTTCGAAAGACACTGACTATGCAAGTTTTTTTTAACGTGATAGAAAAGCTTTAGCTCCTAGATAAAGCCCCCCAAGCAGTGACAATGTCGGGAAACTGTTGTATTGCTGTCAAATTTTTGTTTAAACGTTGGTCACAAAAGAGCAATTAAATTGAATCAATTTGCATAAAAACATAATCAAATTAAAATTAATAAAATAAAATTAAGAATAAACTGAGATTTAAAGTTAATGTATAAAATATCTTTAAAAATATAATTTTGAATACAAATTAAACGTGCACTAGTGTTAATAGGGACACGATAGCTCATTAATGAGCTTGAATGCGTTCTCAACCTGTCATGTCACAACAATTTGGCTGAACCAATGCCTACCGATTGATGTTGATCCAGCGCTACCCTGGTGTTGGGAATCTCCTTGCCTTTTTGGGCTTGAGTTACTCTATGATCATTCGATGTTGACTCTTCTTCTCTAGGCTTATGCTCTCTAACTTGAGCTACTGCTTCTCAAATGGCCTCCATCATTAGATGGGGGACCCATCATTTGCTCCTTCAACTCTTATATTTGTTCATGCATAAAATTTCTAGTGCACTCCATGCTAGAGGTGTCTCTTTGTTGGGTTTCTTCTCTTCGTGTTTCTCCTCTTCTTGTTGTTGGCATGCTCTACGCTCTCTACTTTTTTTAAGATGTTGAATTCGGAATAAGAAGTTATATTTATGCCCCAGTTTCAGTGATGGTTATTCACAATTTTTTATGTGTTTTACTCATATAAGCCTAGGGCCTGACTGCCTTCTTGGTCGACTGACTATCTTCTCACTAAGGGCCGGCATGACTAATCCAATCAATAGTCTTGTCGATTGGTCGGTCTTAGCAGATTCTACCCGTCAGCCAGGCCAGCGGAGCCTTAGTCGATACTTAGTTGGATGAGTAGGCAATTTGGTTTGTGCTCCTGGTTGTCTAGGCTCAATAGATGTTGTCGGTTGGCTCGGCTATGGAAGTTGTAGGTCAACCGATCTTCTACTGGTTGCAAAACTGATATGTTCAGCTAATTCTTATCAATCGATTGGCCTAATCCACCATCGGTCCTCGATCCCCGTCAAGAAACCCTAATCAACATAGTGAACTTATGCTATCGAGTATAGAGTGAATCACTGTAATTCGACAGATAGTTTGCTCTCAAATGAAGAGATTTTAGGGAATGACTAAAACTTGTCTTATCAGCTCTTGCTAGTACTTCTGGAGACTACTAGTTGTCTCCGATATAGCTATGGAACCCGAAGGGAGTAGCTCTTTTCTCGGGTCAGCTTCATCATTACCTTCATAATGTTGTCTCTAGTTATTTATTAAATAGTTGAATCATTTGAATTTATAATACAAATTGAATATGTAATAATTATGATACTCTAAATCACCTTTGGAGAATTCTTCTCTCACTGCGCTTGGCTCCTTTCAACTAAAATATTTGACTTCCTAAAATTTGGCGTTGACATATTTACCCTCAAATCTTCTAATCTGCAAAAAAAAAATTAAACATTAAGTAATTTTAAAAATAGCAATTAAATATTTGCCGCCCATTGACTGCCATCTATTATTGTATATTTGAACCTTTCATCAAATTTATAATCATCTCAACCGTCAATATTTTGATCACATTCCTACCACTGCCCAAAGTCTTTCTTTTATTTAATTATTATTTGTTAAGTAAAAAAAAAAAAACTATGGAGCATAACACACTTGAAATAATTCACTATGTATGGATAAATACAAGTGGTCACTCTTCTCTTGAGTAAGAGAAGATGGAATTATAAAGTTGATGTATAATGACATTTCAACAATAATACTCGTAACGGGTCGTGAACGTCGTGATCGTATGCAATGGAATCAATAGTGTGTCGTGAATGTTGTAGATGGTAATTGTAGTGTCAGCTTGTCATAGAGTTCGTAGTTGAGAGTTGTGATAATAGTTAGTCAAACAGGTTATAGATGGTTGCTTCAAGGGCGATTATAGGCCGTAGAGGTCGGAGTTGGCAATCACATGAGCTATGATAACTTTTGTAGGCTGCAAAGGCTGGAGGTAGGAGCTGTAGGAGTTATGATAGCATTCGTAAGCCACAGATGTCGTAGTTGAGAGCTGCATATGCTGTGAAAAATGTAGATCTTAGTTGCTCACGTAGGTCATAGTGGTGAGTTGTGATAACTTTCGTAGGCCAGAAAGGCCGGATTTGGGAGCTACATGAACTGGATAACATTTGTAGGCTGTAGAGGCCAAATTTGGCAGTTACATGAGCAGTGATAACATTCGTAGGCTATAGAGGTCAGAGTTGGGAGTCACATGAACTATGGATCACGTATATTGTAATGGAGAGCCGCGATAATGTTCGTAGGCTACAGAGGCCTGAGTTGGGAGTTGTATGAGTTCAAATAATATTCATAAATCACAGAGGCCAGAGTTGGGAACTGCATGGGCTATGAACCTTGTTGGTCGATGTTGGTCACATAAGTCGTAGTGGTGAGTTGCAGTAATATAGGTAGGCCACAAATGCAGGAGTTTGGAGTTGTACGAGTTGTGATAATATTCATGAGTCATAAGCTGGAGTTGGGAGGTACACATGTGTGATAGTGTATGTAGGTCGTATTAGCCGGAGTTGAGAATTACATAAGTTGTGATAACATTTGTAGGACATAATGGCCAAAGTTGAGAGTTGCACAAGCTGTGATAATGTTCGTAGGCCACAGAGGCTGAAGTTTGGATTTGTATGAGCTGTGGACCATGTAGGTCATAGTTTGTCACGTAGGTCATAGTGATAAGCTGCAATATGAGAGCTTCAAAAGTCTAGAGAAAGTAACTATATACTGTGTATGGCGATTTTAGGCAGTTATTGTGAGATTTTTTGTGGTGCATCGTTACATTGTCTTCAGGGTGTGTTGTTACACAACATTTTAGGGTGTTTCCTTACTAAACAACACACTCCATGATTCCATGTCGCATGTTATGATTCTTCAAGAGGACTCGTTGCAACTAGTTGGGGGCAATCAGCAGTGATTTAAGGTGGTCGGCGAGCGATGGTCTACGGTAGTCGATGGCTATAGGAGCGGAAAATGTTAACCGGATGTTTGGAGCAGAAATGACACTGTGTTTCTACTCCTTCTCTTTGCCTTTTTTCATGCTCAACTCTAGGTCTTGGTACGCTCTCAAGGGGGGTGGGGCAATATTTATAAATTCTGAGAGACACATCCCTACAAACAAAGAAGGAATTAGAACCACTACATCAGACAGCCTAGAGAGATTCCCTCTAATGGTTGACGTTTTGTGGACATTTGAGTGTCTTAATGATGTTGGAATTGAGCGATATTAGGCTATTTGGATTTGTACTGTCGAGACATTTGATTTGATTACAAGCTTATCTGATTGGGAATACTTTTGAATTAGTCTGCAAAAGTTTCCGAAGGCGGCTTAATTGATTGATCAGGTTTATATTTGACTCAGATTGGACAAAAATTGTTGAATTGGTCAATTTGATTGTAAATTTGTTGAATTTAAAGTTATGGATGATTTTTAATTGGATTTTGAACATTTTTTTCTCAAAATTTTGCCCTGATATTTGTGATATCCATTGAGTTTTGTGTTAGTGATTATATATATATATATATATATATATATATATATATATATATATATATATATATATATATATATAGTCGTGATCTGTTGGTAGAACAACATTTTTGAAGGTCATAAGTCTCCTCAAATCACGGGTTTGAATCCCCACCAGTTTGCAGGTATGAGAGCGGTCCTTGAATAGTTTGGCACATAAGGGTGGGCCTCCAACCATTATATATATATATATATATATATATATATATATATATATATATATGAGAACATTGGAATTAAGTGACATGTATGCAAATCTCTCTTTTTATCTAATAAATGACAATTGAGGAGCGCTATGTAACAGAACTGGTGGGGCTTGATGAGCCAATTATCACTCTCCTCCAGTGGACTTATTACGATAATTCCCCTTGTTTTAATTTATTTTGTTTTTAATGTCAAAGCATAAATTTAATGCGCAAATATTTTAGATTCTATTATTTAATTAAATTGATTGGCGTGCAAATTATAGAATAATTTGGAGTATGGATTTGAGGCTTTGTCATAAAGCCCTCGACTCACATACCGCAGAATTTTATGTATTTACACATTAAACATATAAACGTTTATATTCCCCCCATAATATTTCATTATTCGACATGAAATATGATATGAATGTCGAGATAATTTTTGAAATAAAAAATTATTAAAGTTTGATTAAAAGTCATTCAGAACTCCAATTACAGCAAATTTACAGTCCTGCTAACCAGCTCGATGAGAAAGACCATATGGTACAAACTTTGATCCCATCTAAATCAAACTGAGCTCTGATCAAGTCATTAAACCATGTTTAGAAGCTTTTTGTACGCATTTGGGAGTTTTAATGGATGCCAAAACCAGCAAAGTTATAGTCAAATTGAGCATCTCGGCGAGAAGAATCCAACGAGCCAAATATCGCTTAATTTTGACATCATTAAGACACTTAAATTTTTTATCAAATGTCATATAATCCAGAGAAGCTCTTTGAGTCGTCCCATTAAAGTGGTTCATATTTCTTCATTTATTACAGCTGGGACTCTAAAAATAGAGCTTCATTCATGTCATGAGAAAGGCGGAGAGCTTGAGGCTCGAGAAAGAAATTGAAGCTTTGCGAAGAAATTGAGGTCCAATATCATTCTTGTCGTCACTAACCACTGTCAACCATCGTCGACCACCACCGACTAACGTCATTAACCGCCACCGACTGCCGTCGGCAACCACCTACCTCCGTCAAGAACTTATATCTTCGTCGACCACCGCCGACCACCACCAATCTTCGTCAACAACGCGCCAACCGCCGACCACCGTCGACCCATGTCAACCACCACCGACCGTTGTCGACTACCACCAATTGCTGTCGACCACCACCAACTATCATCAATCGCCACCAAACATTGTCAACTACCATCGACCGGATGCCGCCAATCACAATCAGTCGCCGCACATTCCTGGCAACAAATTTATCCGTCAGTTTACTTTGTAACTTAGGAAACCTAGTAACAATTTCTCTCATATGAGACAAGTGGTTACAACTATAATCATTTTTGTATGGTGAAACTTTTCAATTGGGTCATTCCCCAAGGTTTTTCCCTTCCCAAATTTTTCAGATAAAAATTTCACTTGTCATTATCAGTTGTTTTCTTTCATCCGAGTACATGATGAATCTCCACACCACACTAAAACAATAATATACTACTCTACTGCCGCAAATTTTCTAGCACACATCAATTCCAAAGCATGCCTCTCAAATTTATGTAAATACATGTTTTATGTATAGCCTCATGACACTAATGTATTAAATTTATGTAATACATAAAAATACATAAGTACATAAGAATGTGATATGCATATACATTTCTCAATTTCCAAATAGCTGTAAAAGTCAAGGGAGAAAATACCTTTTCAAATGATGCTGTACATGGTTTATTTTTATTCTCTCACAACGTTCTCAAGGTTATCTGGATGTTGTAGCTTTGGAACTTCTAGTTGTAATAAGCTGTATCTCACTAGAGAATTTTGGGAGAAGGAAAACAATAAAATGAAAATAATAAGATAGGGGTGTCATTGATTCATCTTAGTTCTTAGAGATATTCTATTGTTGTAAGAGTCAAAATAAGTCCTATATATATGAACAAAAGATCCATTAACTAATGAAGACAATTGATGCAAGAAATCATTTGGATTGACTTATTGATCATATCAACTCTAACTTTAGGATATTTATACTTTAGTTTGATATGTTGATAAGATAAATATGTAAATATAGAAAATAATCATGTTCGGCTTCAGATGAGCACTGATGAAATGCTTTTAATACGACTAAATATTTTATGACATAAATTAGAGAGCCAAATAACCTCTGAGGAACTTTTAGTATATTTAAAGTTATGTATCTAATGATAGAAATCAAACAAGTATAAAGTCACTCAATTTCAACATCAATAAGATAATAGTATATGATTAAAAATAGCAATACAAATCATGTGATGAAATGCTTTGAGATTTTGGCTACATCTATAAAATTCTCTCGCTTGAAATAATCAATAGATCATCATTTTTACTTGAAATAAACTTTAACATGAAATTAAAGATAGCTGTAAGATTTGAAGAATTCTTAAGTTTTACCCAATACTCAATACTAATTATTAACATTATCATCAAACTTCCATGCGTAAAGACCATTGCCAGACCACGTTGCCTAACCCTCATTCTGCATCCACTAATGTCTGACAAATATTGTATGTCAGCAATCATGCGACTACAGTAATCCAAATGATATAATTTGATTGTTGTTGCCCTACTTCCAATGCTCGACTAACCTCATTCAACCACCATCAATAATCTGCTATGCATCTCTAATATTTTGTACTTTAAGATACAGTCTTCTCTAATCAAGGAGAAAATCAAACAACCGTAATCGTTAAATACATATCAGAGTTTTATGTAATCTAGCTCCATAACATTTTTCTTTTCCGAAAATTTTTTGGCATTCATGTTAATGCCTAGAGTAAGGTTGTAATGGGCCTATCCCTATGGCATCTAATATTTTATCAATTATAACACAAAAAAGTTAAGGATAAGGGGCAACATTCATTGCAATCTCAAAATGATAGTGTACTATGCATGAGTGCAGTTAGAAAACTCTATATCCCTTATATTATCAAATACTCACCGTATTTTTTGCTGCAACCTCAAAAGGATATTTCTGTTAACTTCCCAAGAATAATTGTAGTTGATATGTCACCATAAAATTCACTTAATCATGAATAAATCTCAATGCATATTTGATAAAAAAATTTAAAGATCCTTCAAGCTTTAATGTTAGGAACATCATAGTCAAACGGAGTTTCTCAACAATACGAAACCAAAGACACAAAAAACAATTCAATTCAAGCCATAATGAGCTAGATCAAGTATTTGAAATATAATTAAAAGTTTTAATGTATTAATTAAAAAGTGAAATGCTTTCCAAATTTGGCATGCTTATAGTCAAATCGAGTGTTTCTACGAAAGGAATTATCCATTGAGCCTAATATCACTTAACTTTGAAGTCATTATTATTAGTATTATTATTATTACTATTATTATTATTATTATTATTATTATTATTATTATTATTATTATTATTATTATGGTTTGTACTAGAATAGACATTGCACAAGTCGTTAGTGTTGTGAGCAGGTTCATGCATGATCCATGAAAGAAATATTGACAGGTTGTGAAGAGTATTATGAGGTATTTGAATGGTACAATTGATGTTGGCTTTGTGTTTGAGAGATTGTGTGTATGCTACATTGACTCAGACTATGCAGATTTGTGTGTATGCTACATTGACTCGGACTATGTAGGTGATATGGATAGGTAGAGTTCTATGACTGGATATTTATTCACATTGGTAGGAGGTCCACTCATTTAAAGGTTGGTTCTTTAATCTAATGTTGCTTGGTTTACTACAGAGGCCAAGTACATGCAATCATGAAGGCGATGAAGGAAGCAATATAGATGCAGGGTCTATTAGATGATTGGGAGGTGATCATGAATCTCTAACAATGTTCTCTAACTGTTAGAATGCAATATTTTTTTTGTCATAAATTCAGTTTATCTTGACTGTACCAAGCACATTGATGGAAGGTACCATTTAATTCGAGGTTTGATTGATGACAACAATGTTCTGTTGAAGAGGATAGATACAAAGGAGAATCCAACATATATACTCATGAAAATACTACCAGCCTAAAAGTTCACAAACTGTAGGAGTTTGGTGAAAATCCAAGCTCATGAATAATTGTCCAGTCCGGTTTCTTGAAGAACTACACGAGACTGCAGCTGAATTAGTGTTTGAAACTCATTTAGTCATCTCTCACTTATTCAGAAGTAAGATATGAGGTGAATATTATTGTGTTTATTATTTTTATTGTAATTAGGGGCAATTTGGTCTTTTGGCATTTTTTTACCTGTATGTCCTAATCCTCCTCTATAAAAGTGACTTAGAGTTCATGTGAGACGTATGATGAGAATACCCAATTTGTAACCTCAAGCCATTTTTTTCTCCCCGTTTGGTCCTACTGAAATCTCTCTCCCCATATTCGTTGGCGAATCAACTTAA
This sequence comes from Phalaenopsis aphrodite, assembly GCA_003013225.1. Taxonomy (NCBI): domain Eukaryota; kingdom Viridiplantae; phylum Streptophyta; class Magnoliopsida; order Asparagales; family Orchidaceae; genus Phalaenopsis; species Phalaenopsis aphrodite. The sequence continues at coordinate 2,420,581 of NEWO01000017.1, forward strand.
CACTAAATCACGTCATCTACATTTCCATATTATTTTCTCATAACACATACATAAAAAATAAATTCAAGTCAATTTTTAATTTCATACAAATAAAAAAATCAGAATATTTTAATCAGTGGAGATAAATTATGTACCAATAGCATTACACGCATAACATTTACATGGTCCATGCCAGATGCTAAGAATCAGGCGTGGATTGTCCGCTTGCAATTATAAATAAGTAAATACCTATAATTATTAATTAAGATATATATAATGAATCTTTGTATGTCTCGCAATGGGTCACGTAATATTTGAGTCATATAAATTTAATTAATTTTAATTATTTCCGTGATTTTATATCTCTATCTTAAGCATTTATATTCAATATAAATGCCCAAAAAAATTAATTTTATCTGTCAAATTTATCATGAATGACTTTATATAAATATATATATTTTATTGCTCTTAAATATTAGAGATCATAATTTTAAAATAGTCCCAACGAAAATTTGATGAGGACATCCTAATTAATGCATTAATTTTCCTTGTTCGGCGCTGAGCCTACTGAATAATTATTGCCTCATGCATGATGTCACTATTCCATGGAAAGAACAAGTCAAAATATCATATGATATATATATATATATATATATATATAGGAAATGAATGAGCGGATGTTATTATACGAACCTCCAACTACTTCTAATATGTCTAATAATTGGAATATCACCTCCTTAACGTCAACTGTGTTAGAGAAGATTCGAACACCCGACTTGAGGGGTTTTACAACGATGATGCCGACCAACATGCCGAGGTATGCGGCAATAATATATATATATATATATATATATATATATATATATATATATATATATATATATATATATATATATATATATAAATATATATATCTATATATATATATATATATATATATATATATATTATCAAAATGAATTTAATATTTTTAAATCAAAATTCTGACCCAATCCGTCTATTTTTCTATACATGAAATGACATTGAAATTTTATGGAGAAAGTTTATTGGGGGGAGTTTACACATATATACTAGATTATTCATATATAATTACATCTAAAATTTGATATTTACATGTGTACCGTTCAAATCCTTAACATAAAATATTACTAACGCTTTAATTGTTACCTTTTGATGCATAGTTTTGTAATACCCAAACTAATATAAATATAAATATAAAAATTTTCTTATTCTAAAAATAATAACAGTTCCAACCCTGTGGTTAGATATGTAAATACATAAGAATTCGTCAAATACAACACTCTTATCTCTAGAAAAATTATCCGATCTCCACCGTCCATCACAGCAAAGATATATGACGGTGAACCATTTTGATTTTTTTTAAGAAAAAAATTTACTATGATGGACGGTGAAACTCTAAGGAGTAGCCGAAGCTCTGGACAATACAAAAGTTCAATTGAAAACAAGCAGAAAATTGCAAAAGAAGACCAGCAACAAATCATAATTGCAAGAGAGTTGATAAATCAATTTGCTTAATGAAAAAAATGAGGGGAAGAGAAACTGACAGCAGGGCTGTCCGATAAATTAAATAATTTAAAAAAAAAAGAATAATTATGTAATTGGGCAATTTAATAAATGCTTGCAAATGGCTCCAGTTTCATTGCCTTCTATTATTTATAGCGACCTCAAGAGCGGCTTTTGCTTCATTGAAAAGGCTTTCAGTTCGCTCTCCTCGCCCACCTTGGTATTTCCTCTCTCTCTCTCTCTCTCATCTCTTTTCATTCTTATTTAATTATGATTTTTATATATCTGAATGAATTGTAATTGGCTTAATGTGGATTAGTCTCTATAGTTTTTGGTCTGCATATTCTGATCATGAATCAAAGTTATGGCATGCATGGAGGCCATTAAGGATCATTTTCATTTTATTTTGATAAAATTTTGATGTGAAATAGAGCATGTTGTATATTAAAATATGCTTAATTTTTCATTATATATATATATATATATATATATATATATATATATATA
>NEWO01000017.1:2423627-2459190 GCA_003013225.1 Phalaenopsis aphrodite
GCTTGATATGAATATGAACAAAAAATATTATATAGATCAATATCAAAATTTATATGCGCAACCAATGGTCTGTTGGATGACAGCTTCGACGTAAGTCCACTCTGTCCCGGTTTCAGATCCATCTAGATCGAATTAACACATATCGGGTGGACAAATATATATTGCCGTCCGTCTTTATACTATATATATATATATAAAGTTTCGTGCCGGTTCAAGCTTTGTTGCGACGGCTCTGATTACCCAAATTTCTTTCATCATCAACTTCGATATTCAAATTTAGATTGAACACGTTGACAATTAGTTATTTGTTCATTGAATTTTTCTCTGAAAGAATAAAGTCTAACTTTATTCCCTTTCAGCACTAATCTTACAGGAAAATTAATGCTAGTGAAAGCGACTATGAAGAATTTTAAGAGCTCTTATGTTTGACTAAAATGTTCATGAAAATTAGTTATGGTACGTAATAGTGATATTAGGGAAGATCAAAGATGGCTGGCATTCTTGAACTTAAGAGGTTGACATGTTCTAGTTTTGTGTTGACAAATCTAAATTCAGCTCATTTTTTTATAGTCTTTTATGTGGAAACTGTGATTTTTCCACAAATAAAGTACAATAATGTAAAATCAAAATTCCATCCTAAGTTTAATTATCTGCCATTTAAGTTCATGTTTTTCATTTTCTTGACCTGTGTCATAACCTTTTAAAGGATAAAAATATATATTTTATCTAAATTAAAATAAAAAAAATAAGATTGATTAATTTTATATTTAAATATACTTTAGATGATAGATAATTTCTTAATGCATCTATTGAGTCTAAAATCTAGGGGTGGTAAATGAGGTTCGCAGGTTGGGTTCGAGTCTAACCCGAATTTGACCCAACCCGAAATAGCTTGATCCAAATTAACCTGACCCGAATATTAAATAGGTCGGGGAGTTTAACCCGAAAACAACCTACCTTCAACCAGCCAACCTGAATTTGATCCCATCTTCAACCCACAAATCCAAACTTGGCCCATATAACCTGTTTAACATATAAAATAATAGTTATTCGGGTCAAAATTGGGTCAATTTTAAGTTAATCATGGGTCAATTTTAAGTTACTTGGTTGATTTCAAGTTAATTTAAGGCTGGCGGGTAAAACCAAACCAAACCTGAACGAGTCAACCTGAATTTGGATTTTTTTTTTAATTGGGTTAGGGTTGAGTTGGCTTGTTGGGTCAATTTTTGACACACCAAGTGAAATCTAAGATCAATATCTTAAAAATCAATGAAAATACAAGTTCTAATGTATTTACATTTCTAACACATACTTTTCTTTTTAACATTTATCCCATCAAATATTTCATAGCATATTAAAAATATGGCAAATTTAACTTTTAAAAGTACACCTTTTCATGCATAGATAAGGCGACATGTAAGTAAAAATTGAGATTTAGGTGTTAGACGTATATATAAATACAAAGAGATTGAGAGCATGCATGTAAATCTTCCAAAAAAAAATAAAGGATCATGCTATTCAATTCCTATATATATATATATATATATATATATATATATATATATATATATATATATATATATATATATATATATATATATATATATATATAACATGTAGACTCAAATTTTTACGTACATACCACCCTCTACGTGCATGAAAAAGTGTATTTCATTATTTTTAAATTAAAATAGTTATATTTTTTATGACATATGAAAGATTTTTAATTTATATATATATATATATATATATATATATATATATATATATATATATATATATATATATATATTTATCACTTGATTCTTATATTTTTCAGTATAAGTTGAGTTGTATATGGATAAAAATTTAAATTTTCATGGATGCTGGTAAATAGGAATTGGGTGGAGTTATTTAAATCTCCCTAAACAATTATCATTAGTTATTAGTTTTTTTTTTTTTCTTACAAAAAATTGATCACACTTCTAAGAAAAATATTTGTTAGAAATATTATGCTTGATAAATTAGATGTGTGTTCAAAGATGTGAATCACATCATACTGCTGAACATATAGTACAGTTTCATTCATGTTATTGTCCACACATTTAATATTTTCTCACTTTCAAACTTAAACGAGTAAAGTGCTAAAATAATCAGTGACTTTTACATATTGAATCGTTTTAATCTCAGACTTTATCGAAAGATCCAAAATAATTCTCGATTTTTTACGATTGACCTTTAATAGTTATCCATGAATATTATTTTAACCTGAATTTAAAGAGCATGTAAAGACTTTCTGAGATTAAAAAGCCCTATGTAATGAAAAAAATAATCCGTCCAACAGCCCCGGAGGTCATATTGCTGACGCTGACGTATATAAAGGCATGTCAGTCTGTGATAAACTGTTCAGACGATACTTTTTATGTGCACCGGGCTTACCCATCGTGAAACACAACTGGGTCCCACATTTGGTTGAGAGACCCAAACCTTGTAAAATTATTGCGTCCGCCCACCGCACGCAGAGATGCGTACGGTGGGCCAATAAAAACTCATCATTTATCAAAAAATGTATGTCAGTAGACTCGCTTTTAAATTCTTATTTTTTAAAAAAAAATCATTAGACTGCCCACGCGATCCTCACGCAATAAGAGCTCCCAATCCTTTGCCTTTACTCACATGACTTGATACTTTCCGCATGCGACTCCATACAAAATTTCGGTTCATTCCCATGCCATACATATTAGTGTTTTTGCAGGCGTGGCGTACTAATGAGAGTTTTGTGTGTCCGGGTTCCCTCGCATTCCCCTCCGTGCGAGGAGAAATTATTGCTTACGAACATCGCATGCATCTCGAGATGCACAATCCTGACCGTAGAAGGATTATTTCAAACTTGAGGTAATTTTACGGTCCGATCCGCATGAAATAATTTTTCCCGTGCGAGATTCGTGTGAGCACACCCTCCTCCTCCTCTCTGGCCTCCCCGTCGCCGGAAGAAGCCGTGAATAATTCATAAACAATGAGGTACGGAAGAGAATCTCATTTCTTTTCTGTGGTAGGATAGAATCATCTGCGTGCTTGTCGTTCCCCATTGGATTTTAGGGTTTTTTTTTTAATAGTTCGTCTGCCCTTATATGGTGTGGAAATAGATTTCTGTTGATTTCATAGCACGATCTTGCCAAATTCTCTCGCATTTGTGAGTTGGTGCTGGATAATCTCTTGAGAGAATTTTTCTGGCTGGTTTTACTTTGCTTTCTACCAGGATTATTTCTTCTTTTGGTCGGCTCTGCTGGTTTTCTATTTGATTCTATTTACTTAGCTTCTCGGAATCAGGCATTGATGGCTGCATGCATTTTTTTTAACATATACATAAGTAAAAAGTTGTTCAATAGATAACTGATAGAGTCAATGATAAGAGACTCATTCTGGGACCAGTTATTAAAGAATGTGTAAAGGGAGTTGAATGCTGTCACGGTATAAAATTGGATTCTTAAATTGATCACTGGGATATAAATAAATGGTGAAATGGTTGATGCTGGTATATTCTTTAGTTTATTATATGGAATTTAAATTTGATTTTTTTTCTTCATGTTGGTCGAGTGCTGTTGTTTTTTCCATGCCTGGAAGCTTCTGTAATTTTGATGTGCCAATTTGTTGAATTTATTGAATTCAAAGTCGATGCATTTTCAAACAATAAGTTGAATAGATTATGTTAAAACTATATTGAATTTATATTTGTGAAGAAAATGCTGGTCCAACCTCGAATCTTTTCATGCATATAGCAGTGAAATGTTGTTGAAAATGTGATTACTTGATGGGTTTAAAGAGCAATTTGGTTTATTAAATATGAAAATCAATCTAATCATTTCTTTTGTTTGCCCCTTCAAATGCAAAATCAGGTATATAATGCATCTTTATTTTCATTTATTTTTTCATTTTTTGTTGTTTTAATTATTGAATCATGTTACATGAAGTGTTGGGCATGCTATTTCTTGAACCAAATCATTAATTTATGCAGCTTCTGGCATTATGATTTTAATTATCCTTGAAAGCTTCAAAATTTTTTATAAAATATGTTAATTTCTAAATTTGCTTAATAACGTTCCTTCTTGGGTTTTCATTTTGCATGATGATTGGACCCTATTTGTTCATAATGCTTACTACATTCACAAGTTTTATTTGTTATTCTTATTCCTTTCTTATTCTCACATGTGTTTGTCTTCGTGGTAATTGTTTTTATTTCTCTTGTTAGTTATTATGTGAATATGTGATTGAACTATTTAGAATTTTTTATGGCATGCAAATTTGAGACATAAGCTCTTGTACAATCCATAAACATTTAGATTAAAGGTGCATATGAGCCTGATTGGTTTTGCCCTTTCTAAAACGATCACCACCACCACCAACAACAACAACAATAACAAGCCTTTATCCCACTAAGTGGGGGTCAGCTACATGAATCCTTTTTCTCCATTGCGTTCTATTGAGTGTCAAATTATCATTTAATTCTAATAAATTAAGATCATTTTTTATACCATATGCCCAAGTCTTTCTAGGACTATCTCTGTCTTTTTTAACATAAGTCGAATCTAAAACATCTACTTTCCTGACTGGTTTATCAAATGGTGGACGTTGAATGTGACCAAACCATCTGAGACGACTCTTTCTAATTTTGTCTTTTAAGTGTAAAGTCACTCATCCACCTAAGCTTTCTCATCTCGACAACACTGAACTTAATTTTATCCTTCTCTTTTAGAGGCCAACATTTCACACCATAGAGCATTGCAAGTCTCGCCACCATCTTACAAAATTTTTCTTTCAGTATAAGCGATACTTTTACCAATAGACCCGAAGCATTCCTCCACTTTAACCAACCAACTTGAAATCTACCAATAACATCCTCATCTATATCACCATCACTTTAAACAATAGACCTGAGATATCTAAAGTGTTCACACCTTTTAATAATTTGATCACTCAGTTACAACTCTTTCACTAGAGCTACTGCTACTAAATTACATTCCATGTATTCAGTTTTAGTTCTATTCAAGCGAAGGCCTTTAGACTCCAATGTTGACCTCCATAATTTAAGTTTTTCCTGAGCTCTTTCTTTAGTCTTATCTGCAAGAAGAATATCATCAGCAAAAAACATACACCAAGGTACATTCTCCTGTAAATGTCCAGTAACAGCATCCATAACTAAAGCAAAAAGATATTGGAGTGAAGCCGATCCCTGATGTAATCCAGCTAAAATAGGAAAATAATTGGTCAATCCTCCTTCTGTTCGAACACAAGAAATAGATCTAGTACACATATCTGTAATGACTTGAATATAACTTATATCAACACCTTTCTTCTCTAGAACTCTCCAATGTATATCTCTCGGAACCTTATCATAAGCATTTTCTAAATCAATAAAAATCATATATATATCCTCCTCATTCTCTTTGTACTTCCCGACATAAATCCAAACTGATTATGATAAATTTTTGTAATACGTCTTGACCTAAGTTCAATTACCCTCTCCCATAATTTAAACTATGACACATCAACTTAATTCTTCTATAATTTGCACACTCTTATGCATCCCCTTTATTTTTAAAAATGGGGACCAAAATACTCTTCCTCCACTCCTTATACATCTTGTTAGTTTTTTTAAAAAATATTAAAGAGTTTCGTATGCCATGAATCTACCAAACCTTCTAAATATTTTCACATTTCAATTGGAATATCATCAGGCCCTACAAACTTTCCACTCTTAGTTTTCTTTAAAGTCTATTCAACTCTTTTTTACTAATACAACTGTAAAAATAAAACATTTCATTATTATTAATGATATTAAATCACTAAAATTGATCATATTTGCAAAAGCTTCATTGAAAAGTTTATCAAAATAACTCACCCATCTATTTTGAATATCTTTTTTTTTTTTAAAAACATACATTTTGATTATCATCTTTAATACACATTACTTGAGTTAAATCTTAACTTTTTTCTCTTTATTTGACTAGTTTATATATATTTTTAACCATTTTTAGTATCTAATCTATTATAAAGATCACTGAAAGCAGAATTTTTAGCCTCACAGATTGCTTTCTTAGACTCCCTATGGTTTTTTTATATTTTTCCCAGTTTTCTAAGCCTTTGCATTTAAATCAATTTTTATAACATTAACTTTTTATATTTTATCTTTTTTTACACATTTTTATTCCACCACCAGCTATTTTTATTTATAAATTTTTTTCCATTTGATTCTCCAAGTACATCTTTTATTACTTGTTTGGTAGTGTTTGTTACTTTGACCCACATATAATTTGCTTCTTAATGAACGTCCCAAATCTCAAAATTTTGAAGTTCACTCATAGAATAATTTTATTTATGCCTTTTCGGTGCTTTTATCTAATTATATGACCATTGTTCTTAGTATTTTTTATTTTATAACACTTTATTTTAAAATTGAAAATTAATAATCAATGTTGGGTATTTAAATTCTCATTAAGAATGACCTAATAATATTTACATTCTCGACGATGTCTTCTTCTCATAAAAAATAATCAATTTGTGTTTTATTATATTCATTCTTATTAATAATAATATTTCCATCTTTTTTCTTAAATAAAGTATTAGTAATAATAAAATTATACGTTAAAGCAAAATCTAATATGATTTTACCTTTTTCATTAATTACTTTAAAGTCGTGACCATCATGAATATTACTAAAATCTTCTATCACTCTACCGACATGTCCATTTAAATGTCCTCTAATAAAAATTATTTCTTTAAGTGGTATCATTTGTATTAATTCTTCTAGATCATTCCAGAATTTTCTTTGGAACCTATATCTAAGCATCTTGAGCTTGAGGAGCATAATCACTTATAATATTAAAAATCTCAGTATCAACAACAATCTTAAAGGCTATAACTTTATCTCTAATTTTATTAATTTTTACAACATTATCTTTTAAACTCTAATCTATAATTAGACCTACATTTATAGTGTAGTTTTTACCTGAATAACAAAGTTTAAAACGTAAGCTATCAATTTTTTTAGTTTTTTTTCTCCAATCCATTTAATTTTTTGAATATATATGATATTTATCTTTTTATAAATCATAATATTAATTAATTTCATTAATTTACTTGTGAGAGTACCTATATTTCAAGATTCTATCATAATTTTAGTTTTATGAACTAATTTCTTTACTCGCATTCACCCGTAATGTAGGAACTATTGCTTATTTGACACTACACCCTTGCGCTGGTTTAGCAGCCCTTGCACACTTTTCACTGTATTCTGGTCATACAATGTGACGCTTCCATGTGACTCCCTAACATTTAAACAATGATTAAAAGGATTTATGTCATGATTTTTCAATAAATTTTTCGCTGACTATCAAAATTGTTTTTAAGATTTAAATTTGATTAGAATGGAATGTGATTCAGAACTATTTGTCATCCTCGGTCCCTTACAATGTAACTAAGAATGGGCTACAAAAACTGGGTTGATTGATAAGGAAAATAACTATAACAAGAGACCACGTCAACATAGGTGCCGCATATTACGAGTGAAGTATAGCTAGGCATGATTTTGTTATATTTAACAATAAGAGATAATGCAAGTACAAAACTATCCTTTCATCCTATCTCAATGAAATTCAAACAAAAAAAGAAAAGCAAATATTGTAATTATGTATATATATAGAGAAAAAAAAAACCTTAGTGCCACCCTACCTGAAATGAGTGCATTATGTAGTTCTAGATATTGCATTAGACATAAACTTTAGTTTTTCATTTATTCACCAAAACCTATGCCTATCTTACTCTGTTATATTTTAAATTAATTTTTATTTTGAATGTTCATCTCTCATTTATTCGCATTGTAATGGAAGAAAGCATGCTGCTTCTTATCAATCTGCTGTTCAATTTTTTTCTCCACAAAATACATATGAGAAATGAATGGACTGTACAACTATCATGTTCCCTTAATATGATTACCGATATCCATATTTTTATATTTTGGCAATTTGATAATTAATACTAATTTATTGCTTCATGTGAGCTTTTTTTTTTTGAATTTTTTTCCTCAACATTTTCATGTAACATTTGTGAATTTGTAATTTTGCGAGCTAACTCAATTTTTATAAAAACACTATAAGCAACATTTGAAATGAAATTGGACACCCTTAGACAATATGATGTATCAAATTGGAAGTTTTAATTGAAAGAAGTTTCAAGGCATTCCAAATGTAGCTATTCCAATGTGCTGAATGCCAACAACTCAAAGAATAATTCTGTAGTTATTTATTATAATGTGGTGCTTTTTAAAGTGTTTTCTTTAAGCAATTACGAAACATTTATCATATTAGGCAGCGAAATTCATATGCATCTTTTTTAGATTGTTTAATTAAAGCTCATAAATCAAATTGTTTATTTCTATAGTTGCTTTCTAGATTTGGCATATGGGAGAAGGCTTGAGGGAGTTGCTGCATAGCTTGTAAGAAGCCGTCGAAACATCTCTTCATCTAATGGTAAACCATTTTCTACTCTTTTTAATTCAGTATTTAATTTTTTTAAGGAAGTTTGAGCGTGGTTATCATTCTTATTTTAACTTTGCATGCATGGGAAACCCTCAAACCTAAATCTCATTGTGACTAGCCCAATAATTTTTTCATAGTTTTATCAGACTGGTTGGGCATGATACGAAGAAATTTTCAGGCAATTTTTTTTATTCAAGGTGTTGGGCTGGATTAAGCTTAAGCAAAGGTTTTTAACGGGCCAATTTATTTTAATATGGCTTGAATTTGACACCCAATTTTCAAGTCTAATCGTCATCATTATTTGGCTTGTCTCAATGCTTAAGTGCCAAATATATGGATATATCTTCTCCATTCAATTTGGTTGGGTGTCGTATATGAATTTTCTAACTGTGTTTTATAAATTTAATTGCTTAGTGCAGCATAAATTTTCCTCCAATTTTTTATAATTTTCTTTCTGCCATTTTTTTTCGCACGTTATTAATGTCATGGAAGTTAGTTTCATGCCTGTTTGAATTGTTCGTTGTGTGGTCTTGTTTGTGTACAACAACAAACCTTTATAACATTAAGTGGGGTCGGCTACGTGAATCTTTTTTCTCCATTGTTTGTGTTCCAATAGATTTATTTTATATTTTATTATGTTTTAACCTTTTTCTATTGGTCTTTAACTATGACTTTTTAAGCGAGTCAACTGTTATATGAGATTTGAGTTATGACTTGGACTAGTATTTGAATTTGGAGTAGACATTGCGAGATTATTTGTGAGACCAACATTGATAGGGTTGTTGTTATGCATGTGGTAAGAGAGATGTTTATGACAACCATTCTCACGTGGCGCTGTAAGTTTAGTTTTCTTTGTTATTCTGCAAAACTTTCATATTATCTGAGTGCTAATGATCTTACAATCATATTAGTTGGCCTATCTTGACTATAGAAGCAATTTATAATGTTGTGCTTTACTCATCAACCTAATTATGAAAAGACCGCGCAACCTAAAATGTAAATTATAATTATGTGTATTGGTCATCTTTGCATCTATAACACCGAAAAGTATAATAATATACATGACCAAAAAAACAAATTAATTAATTTTGAATATTGAAGCTTTGATCTTGATTTCATTTAAACTAACTTGTACTAATCAAATCATCAACTTCTTCTGGCTCTCAAACATACTTTTGAATTTTTCTCTAGATGTACCCTTTCAATCTCCACTTGAAGTACATTGTCTCATGCCTTCACAAACATTAATCAATAATGTTAGCTTATATTAAATTAAATTTGTGATAATCAAAATATTAAATATATGCTTAAAATTATCAGGTTGACATATTCTACATTTGTCACACTTAAGTGATACAGGCATTAATTTTAGTTTTACTGCAACTTTTAAACATGTTATCTTTTGTTATCCATTTGTTTTATTTTACATTATTTTTATTAACTAGCTTGTTGTTGATGATTTATGACACATAAAAAATGAGGATGCCAGGGATTTGTATTTTAAAACTTTTATTGTGATTAGGGAAAGTAAATGTAGAAGTGAAAAGTATAATAATTATAATTATGTGTATTGGTCATCTTTGCATCTATAACACTGAAAAGTATAATAATATACATGACCAAAAAACAAATTAGTTAATTTTGAATATTGAAGCTTTGATCTTGATTTCATTTAAACTAACTTGTACTAATCAAACCATCAACTTCTTCTGGCTCTCGAACGTACTTTAGAATTTTGCTCTAGATGTACCCTTTCAATCTCCACTTGAAGTACATTGTCTCATGCCTTCACAAACGCTAATCAATAATGTTAGCTTATATTAAATAAAATTTGTGATAATCAAAATGTTAAATATGTGTTTAAAATTATGTGGTTGACATATTCTACATTTGTCACACTTTTGAGTGATACAGGCATTAATTTTAGTCTTTCAACACTTTTAAACATGTTATCTTTTGTTATCCATTTGTTTTATTTTACATTATTTTTATTAACTAGCTTGTTGTTGATGATTTATGACACATCAAAAGTGGGGATGCCAGGGATTTGTATTTTAAAACTTTTATTGTGATTAGGGAAAGTAAATGTAGAAGTGAAAAGCTTGCAAATGTGTAATTAAACATCCAATGAAAAGAATAAGGAGGCGGTCAAAATATATACAATATTTATCTGGTTCAACCCAATCGGCCCAAGTCTACTAAGCCCGCAAAGAAACCATCACACCTTACAAACACTCAATTTGGGCTAGTGCAATCCAATTATAAGATTCCTAGATGAACCTCATTAAGCCTTTTTATAGATATTTAATAACTGAAAGGGAAACTAATACTACATAGTTTATTTTTTGATCGAAAAAAAATAGTAAAATAAGAATGAAAAATAAAAAATAAAGCGATTTTACAAAGCCTTCGAAAAATGTGCAATTTCATAAATAGTTTACAATTGATTTATCTTTGGTGCTCTTAACCTTCGAAAGATGTTTTAGCTCTCAAAATTGAATTTGATAGAGTTTATCATGAGAGAACGTTAGAGAAATCTAGATTATGAAGGAATTTAGCTATAGTTTCATTACTCTATTTATTATTTAACTTTCTTTCTATTTATAGCTCCCAATCTTCTTGTAAAATAATTTAAAATTTATTAAAACCCTCCCTAAATTTTTTTCAATGAGCAGCAATTGTTTAATGACTATAAATCTAGTTATCAGTAGTGTTAGAACATTGATAGGTAGAACCTTGTCACAGAGCTTGCCTCGGTGTGCTTTGTGAGAGCAACCTTTTGTTCAGTATTAGTAGCACTGTTTTAATTTTTTTTAAGGCTTCTAATTTTCTTTTAATTAGTTATTGTATTAAAAAATACTTATATGATATTATATAATTTTGCATGTGAAAAATATGATGGATTTAGTCATTTAAAAAACTAGAAGCTAATTTTTGAAAATTTAAATTAATTTTATGTTTAAATGTTAAATGATACTAATTAGTTAATGACAAAAATTGGAGAGATTGAGTTTTTCATTCATGGATATGTACAGTATTTATAATATCTTAGATCTTCTGATGAGAAGTATGCAAAATCTTGGAATAAAAATTTTTATAGTCCACGCCTCCACTTTTGATGATGTGACACAAATAATCTCATAGATTATTGAGGTGACATAAAGTAAATAAGAAGGGTGGACTGTTGGATCGTTTAAACATTAATAGAGGCAGAATTGATGGAGATTAATTTTTCCACTACTAACAAGGGAATAATGATCAAAATGACTTGAAAGTTTTTTGCTAAAGTTTATTTATCCAACTTTCAATAAATTCATAATATTAAAAATACTTTTGAGCAATTTATAAATTTAACTTAAATGAGTTCTTGTTGAGAGATTGGGCTAAAGCTGTAATCATATTAAAATTACTTCCAATGATATCCCTGAAGATTCTAAGTAGACCTTGAAATCTTGGAGTTGACTTGGTCATGGCATTGGGTCACTTGATCATGCATTGGAAAATGGGGTTGAAGCTTGTATTAAGATCTATGATACTTCCCACTCTAATGACTCTTAGATAAATTTTTAGTACTTTTAATATATGTTTGTAGTTGCCAAAATGAGCTCAAAATACTATCAAGCTTACGGAGTCGAGAATCTTTCTTTTTGATGATGACAGACATATTACATTGATTGTGCTGCAAAGTGACATCCCCCCTTACATGAAGGCATAGATAAATAGAGATCATTTGGAATAAAAAATTTGCAATATGTGGGGACTAGCTCTGTCTCTAAGTACATGCAGCTGAAGTTAGTAAACATTTCAACCAATTTAATAACAATTTTTCTGACATATGTTACTTCCTCTTTTACCAACATCAAAAGAGAGATACGCCTAAAGGCAAACTTTATTTTGACAATGAGAAAAGAGTGCAGGCTCATAATTAAACGAGTGAACACAAGAACAAAGTTTCATATGTCGAATGAGTTCATACATCATTTTATCCAACCAATAATTTAAACATGGGAACTTCAACATATTACATTCTCTTGAAGATCAACGAATTGTGCCATGATGTTGAATATAAATGTCTTTTGAAAAGGGTGGTCTATGAATATGCCAATGAGCATGTTTTCACGTGGAATATCATATTTTACTTCAAAGGGATAACAATTTTGATGATATGACTTAGAGAGAAAGATTTGTTGGTTGTTCCATTTCAGAACTTGCAACTTAGAAATAGTTCCAATATTAAAATTTCAGAGATTAATGTAGTTGTTTTGTTTTTTCTCTTTAATCAGATAGGAGAGAGATTAATGTTTTTGTAATATCATTTTGATGTGAGTTAAGCAAACTGTAATTAGGTAGAATAAGGGTAGCAGTGATAGAGTTAGAATTACTATCTTTGACTAAGACAGTTTTTTGTAGGAAATATTGAATGGTGCAATCCTCGTTAGATAGTCTAATCATATAATGGAGATGTGATTTTGTAGATGTGGAATGCACTACTCTTTTCATGACAGTGCAATTAAATTCTAGCCTATTTTCATTGATAGATAAAATGTCAGATCCTCCATTTGGAATTAAAAAAAAAAACTTACCTGATCTTCACAATTAATGATATCAAGATGACCATTTTTGAAAGAAATAACTTTATTCGTTCAGAGTTGTAAACTAATTTGTTGTAGAAGATATTTGTAAAGGATAACCAAAATTGAGTTCTACACTAAAGAGTGTTTTCAAATCCGGTTCCATGGAATAGGCTAAATACATTTGCATTGAATGGAAGAAGGTGCCATGGTACTTTAAGCCTTACATTTTTTATAAGAGGATAAGCTTGGCTTTGAAAAGGATTATGAACCATTGAGGAAGATTCATCATGTGATTGTATTGAGCCCTTAGGTAGTCAAAGGAATATGAATATCTATAGGGTGTATAGATTTAAACACATTTTAATGAGCAGAAACTAATTTTTGAACAGATTTTTTATGTTTTAAACACTAATTTTGCAATGAAGGATAAAGGAATAAAAAAGTAAATGGAAGATTAAATTATAGAAAAAAATCTTAACAAGCAAATTTATTAGATATAGATCTTGGTATAAGCACTAATGGTCTAACAAAAAATGAGGATATTTTGTTATCTTGACAGAAAGAAATAGGAAACTTTAGTTGAAGGGCTGTGGTTCAGCAGCGATCAAATCAAATAGAAAGAAACAAAATACTTGAGAAAGGAGGGCACACAATCCAGTTTAAGATCATTAAATTGAGGCTAACATGACCTGTTTTGTATTAAATGAGGTATGCACTGCAGGATGGAGAAACTGGTTTGGTTGAGTTTGGACTTGAGGGAAATTTAGTTAGATGAAAGCTAACATATTTTTTAGAAGGAAGCTAGTATGATTTGCAAAACAAAAATAAAGCGATTCATATACTCAGCCTCTATTGTCTATAAAGTAATTTAATCTGCTACATATTTGACCAAGGATCTTAAAAAATGTCGAGTTCAATGTTGCTTTGCAATCAATCTTTCATCTTGCAAAGTCATCATTTGCCTGAAAGTGAGCATAAAAACATACAACAAATATATTAGTAGTGCTACTAGTAGTAAGTTGTTATAATTACCCCATCAAATCCTTATAAAGCTTAGGGTCTGTTTGGGGCAGCTGCAACGGTTTGATGAAGCAGCTATGAAGCTGCTGAAGAAGAAGTTAATGTTCAAAAAGCTGCAGTGGATATTACAATTTTTTTCTTTGAAAAGATCAAATCGCAGCTTTTTAACAGTCACCACAGATAGTCGAGTCTGGTGGGAAAACGTAGCTTTTAGCTGAAGCTTTTTGGTAAAACGTCGTTTTGCCAAACAGGAAAAATTGCGCACCGCCTCCTTAAACACACCCTTAGTCTTTCTAGGTTTTCCATCTTCATCTAAATCTACTGTCAGAGCCCATAGAGAACATTTGGTTGAAGTTTTTGGTTGTCAGTCATTGTCTCCTATTTCTTTGGTGGCCTCTCTATTAGTGCTTCACTTATGGATCCTCCTCAGAAATTAAATCCATGTTTTTTTTTTAATGCTTCTGCTGGGTGTGCTTTTGTTCTTTCACCAAAGTTGTTGGGTGGGGGGAGAATGTATTAGGTTTTATGTCTCCATCATCACTTTTTTTGTATATTTTTGTAACAAGGCTCAAAATTATCTCAACATAAGTTGCCCTCCACTGTCCAAATTAAATCACTCTCATTTATTTATGAAGAGGTTTTTTGAGTTGGTGCCTCTATTTACCATTTTTATAGTTGATAATTGTCATCCCGAGCTTAAGCTTATTTGCAGATTCATAGCTGACCTCTGTTTGATTGTTGATTCTTTGGGCAACTTGACCTTTGCCATGCCCTTATTTAATAATTCTAAGAGCTTATTATTCGAGGCTATGCTCACGTAGAGTCTTCACCTAGACCATATTTAGGTACGCCCATGTTTTGCTTTTTTTTGAGGAACCGACTATTAACTTCAATTTGCATAGCTTTTTCTCAAATTCAAGTCCACTACTTTAACTAATACACTCTATACTCCCTTGGTTTTATTTTTGGTTAACATTTACCAGTGAATCATATTATTCTTAGGCTCTAGAGGTCGTTTGTAGTTAACCATCTCAATAGAAATGGACATCACTACTTCTTCGGATAAATACATTTTGATATATATATATATATATATATATATATATATATATATATATATATATATATATATATATATATATATATATATATATATATTATCAAATTTTTATTTAAATCATGTTTATTAAATTTTAAGAAATTTAAAGGAATTATAGATAATTATTTTGTACTTGATGCTATTAGTATTATTTTTAATTATTTTGAATTACTTTATCACATGAAAACATAAATTTTTAAGTTATGTTGGGAACTAGAATCTGATAAGTTATATGCTTATGATCAAATTCTCTTAGGCATTGAAAAACAAGAGGATAGAAGATTTCAAATTTTTTTTTATTTGGAGATGTAAGAATAAGAAAAATGTATTTTTTCATTCATTAAAGTTTATTCAAAATGGAGCAAGACCCAATAGTTTGCCTCATGACTTTGATAGTCTTGACTTGTGAGGAGTGAAGCTATCTTTTGTTTATTGAGTATTGGTTAATACTGTCTTTTGGCTGTTCTTCGTAATTGCTTAGTGTTGTTAAAAAAAGGTATTGAACATTGGGGCCTTTATGTTTTTCATAAACATTTATAAGGTTAGTGAACCTGCTTTAAATGTCTGTAGTAAGCATTCAATTCAAGTATTGTATTGCTTACAGGAGTAAGATCTCAATCTTTATCATTCTATTTTCAGTATCGTCATTATTTTGGATCATTTCCTTTTCTTTTATTTTAAAAGCTTTCTTCATGGACCATATTGCATTTTAGGCTTGTAATTGAAGAATAAGATTTTGTGCTTACCTAAAGTTACAGGTTTTGATAAAAAGATAGACCTTGTTTGAGAACAGCTCTATTTGCTTTTTTGAATAACTTGAGTTCTACTGTGTAGTTCTTGAATTTTATTGCTCAAAATTTGATCTACAAGTTGAATCAATAGAAGATTAGAAACAAAGAGAAGGATCAAATAACTGGGGATGCCTAAATCCTTTGATTAATAACATGCTTTTGTCGTATAGCTTGCAAGCTTGTTTCTAGCTGGTTCTCTATGGGCTTGTTTGGAATCACTTCAATTTTTTATTTTTTTATTTTATTTTTCCTTTTATTTAAAAACATGTTTTTTTGGTGTATTTTTTGCATGTTTTTTTTTTTTTTTAAAGCAGTTTAACTTGTTTTAAAAACTCTCAAAACATCTAAAAGTTGTTTTGAGTGTCTTTAACCATCAGCTGCTAGGAACTAATTGTCTTAAAGGAACAATCACTTAGGAACAATCACTTAGGTTTTGGTTGATTACATGTGATTGCTCACCTTTCCCTTGGTTGGATGTCATAGATGCTGTCTCTTGTCAATTTTCCAAAATGAGTTACTATGTTTTTTTTTCTTTGTTGAGGTTTTATTTCTATATTATGTCACATTTTCTTTGTTTTTTCTGCTAATATGCTTCATTTTTTTTTTTTAAATTCAAGGTTGAAGAATTGTTACCGATGATTTTCTTGCAAGTTATGCAGCTGCTGCCTTAAGCTTGTTACTTCACCCTGCAAGAACTTGTGTTTTCAACAGACATAGTTAGTTGGTACTGTACATTCTCATATTTGAGTGAAAATAATAAATAAACAAGCATCATTAGTTAAAATTATCAAATAATTAAGCTTATTTGAGGAATAATTATTTTTTCTGATGTTGATGAAGTAGTTTTTTTTTTCTTTTTATCACCAGAAAACATGGAAAGTGTTAGCTAGCACTTTGTGCCCCACTGAATGTAAGATGATATTTGAGCTTTTAGTGTAATTTCTATTTATATTTTCGTTTCCTTTTTTATTTGCCTGGAAAAATATTGGAACTAAAACTTTCATACTTAAATGTTTTTTTTTTAATAATTTTTTTCTATTATTTATATATTTTAGAAGCTGATTGATATTGTCTTAAGAGAGCTAGTCATAATTTGACAATTGCTTTGTTTTATTTCCATTGTTCAGCATTCATTGTTTGACATCTTTCGGCCATCATTCAGCTTTAATGAAGCATACCTGGAAGGTTCAATTAAATATCCTACCGTGATAGAGTTTAAATTTAGGCAATTTTTTTTTCCTTTAATTAATCTTGAGTATGTTTTCTTCTAATAAAATCTAACTTACAGCTATTGAGTATCATCATTTGGTCTCAAGGAAAATCCTAATAATGTTTTCAAGCTGCTTTGTTTCTAAATCCAGGTCAGTAGTTACTCATATATCTATATTAATTTTTTTATTTGAATATTTTTTTAATATATATTTTCTTAATCTTCATTTAAACTTCTTTGTAGCTTTCTTTGATTTAAATAATCATTTCAGACAACTGGTATATATTTTACAATTAATTGAACACCATCTGTACACTATAGGAGTTATATGGGATTACCA
Organism: Phalaenopsis aphrodite; assembly: GCA_003013225.1. Classification (NCBI taxonomy): domain Eukaryota; kingdom Viridiplantae; phylum Streptophyta; class Magnoliopsida; order Asparagales; family Orchidaceae; genus Phalaenopsis; species Phalaenopsis aphrodite. The sequence continues at coordinate 2,441,175 of NEWO01000017.1, forward strand.
TACTTGTCAATAACATGCTGTGCTGTTGTGCAAAGCACAAGATATGAGTAATGAGAGATGTTTTACTTGTTTGATTAAATGTAATCTCAATTTTGTTTTTTTGATCGAAGAAGATGAAGAAGACTGTGATGTCAGACATGATGATGAAGAAGAACAACAAGATAAGGTTGTGCAGGTTTATAATGATGATTAATCTTAGTATAACTAAATTAGTCTCTAGATTTGTATGTGGGATGTATAAACCAACTTGCACTTATGTATTGAACGTAGGTATTCCCTTGAGAATATTCATGCAAACTTGAGCGCTTAAATTTTGTATTTTGCTAAGTTTTTTTTTATTGCTATGATAGTTCCATTTGCCACATTAGTTGATTTTCTCTTCAACGACAGTTTATTTGTAATTTTTTTTAATCTTCGTGTATGGTAAATCTTAAGCAGCAAATATGAGGATTAACTATTAATGTGTACTAGTATAATGTTTGTTCTATTTTTAGACAACATAGAGTTATACTTGTTAGCATGTCAATCTCTAATGGTTTGGCTTTAACTGAATGTTTTGAGGCATTTTGTCCTCTCTCAACCTTAAACCATAGGATTAAGCTCAAGTTCATGTTAAGACAGTGCCTCAAACTCAACTCACTCTCATACAACCCCAGTATCAGGTAGGCTAAATTCTGTCCTAGTTACATAAAAGCATAAAATTAAGGGGAGTTTTATGCAAATCTTCATCCTAATATCTTTTTTTCCTTTTCTGCTTTTATGGGCTGAGTTGTAAAATACCTTATTCTGCGGTGAAAGATTGAAAATCGTTTTTCTAATTGTGCGGAGGATAAGAAAATAAAACATTTTGCACTTCATAATCTTATCAAATAATATACTTTTCCTCCACTAAACACATGACATTTTCCTCCTTCAAAAGGGGTTATTTACATACATACCACCCAATTCCCATCTATTTAAATATCCAATTCCATAAATTTTATTTTTTTACATATATACCATCCAAATCTTCCATATCACATTAAAAAAAAAAAAAACCTCCATTTTAACTTCAAAAAGTTGAAATAAGGAGGCGTGCATGGTACATAATAAGAATTCAGTGGTATGGATGAAAATCTTCCCCAAAAATTCATCTAAAACGCCTAAATCAAAAAGAGAATATCACACAACTCCATTATTTCTCCTCCCAAAAGAAGAATCAGATTCTCCATCACATGACCAATAAGCAATCCAAATCCTCCCCATATTCTCCACCATCTTCCCCAATCTCTTATCCAACACAACGATCTTCTTCTTCTTCTTCTTCTTCTTCTTCTTGATGCCGCTTTTCTACTGCATGATCATGAAGATTAACATCGACTGCGGCGGCTGCTATCGCAAAATCAGAGAAGCTCTTCTCAAGCTGCAAGGTGAAAGTCGCAGTTAGGGTTTTGTTGAATTTTAAAGCCTGTACCGATTAATAATTTTGTTTTTATATGAATTGATTTTGATGGGAAGAGTTGGAGAGCCACTTGATAGAGAGGAAGCGGGGAAGAGTGATTGTGTTTGGAGAGTTCGAGCCGCAGGCGGTGGCGATCAGGATGAGGAAGATGATCAATCGCCGTGTCCAGATTTTGGAGATTAAGGAAGCTGAGGTTGGGAGCGGGGAAGGTGAAGGTTTTAAGTGATGATTGATGATTGTAACATATTTGATTTAGTTCATGTGAATGTATCGCGCCTTTTTCTATTTTTTTAGGGTTGCAAGTACAAAATAGATGTTGAAATGAATGAAAATAAGTGAATGTTGAAATGAATGAATTGAATGGTGTTATGGATTTCTCTTAATTGCTTCGTTTATTTCAGGCTGTAGTAGATTATATGAACTTAATTTTGAGAAGACGAGCATGAAGCACACGAAGGGGGTGTTCGGTGGCCGGATTTGAGTAGGATTTATGTTAAAGGATTTAGCTTAAGAAGAAAGTGAGGGGAGTGGATTTATGCCAAATTAGAGAAATAAATTTAATGGGTTTAGCTTTAAATTGAACCAAGCACTATTCTAGATTTACAACATTTGGATTTGATAAATTTGAAATTATCAGATTTATTAAATCCTATTTAGCTTAAATCTTAGATGAAACCAAACACCTTCGAAAAGCATGTTTGAGGCAGTTGCGGCTATTTGAAGTAGCTTCAAAGCTACTAAGCTGCTGCATAAAAATCAACCAAAAGTTTGTGGTGGTTATTATATATATATTTATTTTTCAAAAAGTGATATCGCAACTTTCTAACAGTCACCTCATTTATTTATGTCATATTACAAAACACGGTTTTCAACTGCAATTTTTTTGAAAAAATAGGCATATGCAATTTTGTCGAACATAAAATAATGCGGCGCTGCACCGCACCACCACCACACCAATATCCCAAACACACCCTACTTGTAGGGCTGTGAATTTAGTTTGAAGATTGTTAATCGCAGAGAGATTAATTCAAATTTTGGCACGAATTGAGATGGGAAGAAAATAAAGAAGTCTAGCTACAAGCCAAAATTTTGAATTGAATTTTTTCGAGCCGATTTCAAGCCAACCAACTTGCCTTGAAATTAGATTGTTAATAGCTTATGCCTGTGAATTTAACGAATTTAGATTGAAGGCTATTAATCACTCAAAAATTGATTCAATTTTTTGCTCGAATCCAGATTGGATCGAAGTAAACGAGAGAGGAGCTACTAGCTAAAGTATTGGAATGAATTTTTTTTGAGTTGGTTATAAGCCAACCCTAACTTGCTTGAAATTGGATTGTTAACGGGGCTACCTACATGTAGTTAAGAAGCTCTCGACGTCAATTCTCGCATAAGGGGAAGACAAGGGAGTGAAGGTGAGGAAGAAGACTGACAATCTGAAAGGCTTGTTGATTGCATTCTCTTGCATTGATTCTTTTTTATACAATGTTATTTTTAAGGAACAAGACTCAGGCATACCGGCTTCCACTTCCGCAACAGCGAAAGAGAAGCCACAGAGAATGGAGGCAAGCGAGCAAGTGTTGTGTGAGTCTTTGTTGGAATCATAACTACCAAAGACAATGGTTCGTTGTCGACGGAGGTGGAGAGAATTTGATGGTGGTGTCGAGGCCGCCGAGCTGGATGCAGCAGAATCAAAGACCTTTGTGACCTCTTAAGCAATGTTGAAAGTGTCGAGCCAGACCCGGATCGACCCGTGGGATCTCTAAACAGATAGGAACTATCTTTAACATTCTTAATATCTATCTACATATACTTGTATTTGTGCCTTTGCATGGGTGTGTGGGAAAATCAATTAAATAAAATTTTTTTACTTATCATTCTTCTAGCCTTCTTCCTATCTTGCTCTTCTTCCTTCTATTCAAGTGTCTCAAATCTCCACAGCAAATTTCCCCCAAAATCAGCACCGAACGCCGTGGAATCTTGATATCACAGGCATTGGCTGAGATTTCTTCGGTGTGGCCTTGACCTTTACTCTTCTACTTACATGCACATGTTTTGCTTGACTTAGGGTATGTTTGGGACAGCTACACTTTATCAAAAATCTGTTGATAAGCAGCTAATACAGATAAGTTGTCGATCAGCAGCTGACCCGAATAAACTGTCTAGTTTTTTGGTTTGTGCGTTTATAAAACAATTGGTTTGCATCTGTTTTTAAATAAGTGATCATTAGGCTCCTATGCAGTAGTGTTGTTTGCAATAGAACTGTCATAGCTATATATTTGATAATTTAAAAACAAAAAAACACTTCATAATAGTATAAAAAAAAGGATATATATCTCACTTAAGAGTGAGGAACAAGAAATGCGTAGGCACAATTCACATATTCATTTTTTCTATATTTTTAGTAAGTAATATGATCCAGCATTTTGATGATCTTTCATCAAAATTACAACCTTCACAATTTATAACCATCCACATGATTATGTACACTAATCAAATATAAGATCAGCATATCGAAGTCCACCGTTCTAAGAAATAATGAGCTAATAATGAACTGATTCCAATCTACAATTGGACATTTCTAGCAGCAATCAGTTACAGTGAACAAGCAAAAGAATAGGCTTCCTAGAAACGGCTTGCAAATAGTGGGAGAACTAGATATGAATCTTTGGTTATTAGATAGGTAAATAGCAAAGAATTGTGAATTATGTATGTAAATTCCCCATTTCAATATTAGCGCATAACAGAGAACTAGCAAAAAGGAGCAAGCTGCTAGAACGAACCCGGAGGAAGGCCATGTGTATCATCTCCTCTCATCAAAAAATATACGATTGAGAAGGAATACAGTTGAAAAATAGTGAAAGATGTTTAGATTAATAACCATAGAAGCATGCCATCCTCAGAGATAGCTGCTGATATGGGCAACATATGAAGCCTTCTCCAACTCGCTAATGGTGTGGAGTAGTGTGGTCATCACTGCCTTGAGGAACTCCGAGCGTTCGCGAGAGAGCTAAGGCAGATGATACGCGAGAGAGGAGGCCGTGGATAGCTGCATAACAATTACACGAACAAATACAGGCCGCGGGATCAAACCCGCTGCAAATCCAGATACCGGTTCAGGAGGAAGGCAGCGTTAATGGGGCCTTAACCTTAACAGAACAGGCTGCAACGGATGGTATTTGATTTTTTGCACATAACACTTCACTATGCGGCTGCTAAAACAGCAATCATTATGGAATCGATGGCATCGATATTCTCAGCGTAGATGGACTGTGTTCCCTCTTCCATCCCGTCGCTGTGTTCAGCGCTGAATTTTCAGGCGACAGTATGGAAGAGGGAACAGGAAAAAGAAGTAATGCCAAACCTGTTCAGATGTGAAATATGCAAATTTTAATATTTCACGTCGTATGCAAAAATCCCCTTTTTTTTAAATGAAAGGCACCTTTTCATGCAGAGATTTGTGACACCAAATGTTATAAAAAGATATAAGTCCAAGTGTTATACATGCACAAACATAAAAATTGTGTGGTATGTAAATTTCCCAACATAAAATTGTTTACAGAGAAAAGAAAATGGCGAAGATTCACTTCGGTTGCATTCAAAATTGTGACAACAAAAATAGTCGGTAAGAAGAAAGGTTACAAAGCTCTAACGGCTCCCCTACTCATCACAGTTCCCCACACCTGAGGGATTTGGTTAGATTTTCTTTCCATCGTTTTAGCTCATTCTACACTAAAATTATACATACTAAGCATTGTACAATGGTTGATCCACTCTTCCAATGTTCCAATTCCACATTTTGGACAATGTGGTCATTGGTGTAGTATAAAGAACAAGGGTAAAAAAAAAAAGGTTAAAATCAGTGAATTCTACTATACAACTGAGACATCAATCTGCTAAGTCATGACCAAGTTCGGACAGAGAGCCATTGGTGCGCCAAACAAAGGATCACCACTCTTGCAGTTCTCTTGGTCCACTAGCTTCAAAGATTTTGGTATTAGAAATGGGCTGCTGGATTTGTGGCTCAAATCAAGACGCAGTCTTTTATTACTCAAAAACCTCTTCTCAATTTGCCCCTTAAGTGTTCTTTTCCTTGAAGCACTCCACCTCAAGCCATCATGGATGAAACTGCTGACAAGATGAGGAGAATTTCGTTCCATTTTCTCCGAGAGATGACTCCTAATGAGCTGTGATGCGTGTGTTTCGGTGCGAGCAGGAGGTGAGGAATCTCCTTTCGCTTGTCTTGGTTCTGCTTCCATCTGGGCGTTGGAGGGCGAAGACGGGAAGTTAATGCAGTCGCTGCACTTCTCATGGTCAAGTCTTGAGAGTAGAAGGCCGGCAATGTCAGGCCTGGACTTGATGTGATTCCATTTGTTTTCAACCCAATCTTGAGAGGGTCTCAAGTCTCCAGGAGAAAAGGAGGATGTTTGCTGCTCTCCTGCAAGATGAAAGAGAGAGAATATTAAAAACGGGGACGATGAAGAAGAATTCTCTAAAGCATGCACTGGTAAAAGCAAATATGTTTAGGCTGTCTAAACCAAGCACCACTAAAAGCAAATATATTTGGACTGGAGGGGGAGGGAGTGATTTTGGCTTCGTCAAATGTAAAATATAGCCCTTGAAAGTTAAGGCTCAAGGTCTGTTTGGAACAATTTTTTGTATGCTTTGCGTTTTAGACTATCAGCACAGTTCTATTTGTGAAACTGTTTTTTTTTCCTATATTTATTGTGCTGAGAAGTTGTTTTTTAGAAATAGATTTATTAAAATGGGGGTAAATGTAAGAAAACCGTTGTTTGAATTTTCCGAAAAAATATATAAATTCATAATTCATATCTCAACTTTCTAAGAAATTATTTTCCTAAGCACAATTTTACAATCACCTTTACAAAAAGCTACAATCCTCACGAACATACCCCCTTAATTCATATTCATTGATCCAATCATCTTAAAAGTATAAATATAATAAAAATTATAGTGACCAACCTGGAAAATATACACGTATTTTTCCTTCATCAACATTGCCTACAACAATTCCTTCCCACCATCCATCATGCCACCGCGCATCAACAACTTCCCCAAGTTCATAACTGCATAAACTCTCATTTTCCTTCGGCGGGCTTGGACGAACTATCGGCCTTCCACATATGCGGATACCCAATTTGTCCGTCGAAGCAATCCTCGACGTCAAAACCCATTCCTGTAAACAAATAAAAAGAACACGAGTAAGCTACAAACATCATCAGATAGAGCACATTTAGGTTAAAAAAAAAAAAAAGGATTACTGCCCTTTTTACCTCTAAATTGCCAGTTCCATCAGCATCTTCTACATCTTGGTACCGAACCTTGATTTTATCATGGCGTCTTTTGAGAACCACACAGCGAAACCAGCAGCCCCTGATGCTGCTGTCCTGCGAAAGCAGCTCAATTTCCAACCCCGGAGCTATCACATTCCGCCTCCTTTCAAATCCATTTTTGACGCTCAAACTTTTTGTTTTGTCGAAATCATTAACTACTCCTTCATAGTCAACACGTCCACCATTCAAATGAGATTTTTTATTGCAATTTAGCAGAATGTCAGAGCCATTGGGGCGAGATTTTATCTTCAGCCGTAATTTAAGATGAGAAGGGTACATGGAACGAAGTAGATCCTGACTCCAATAACCTTGGACTTGAGTGATATCGAAAGGCTCAACATTATCATTGCAGATCTGCCGACGGCATAGAAAAGGGTTCCAGGAGCTGGATCTGTGTTGAGGCTCTTTCAGAAACTTGTCAAAGTCCTCGAAACAAAGTACCGCGGCCAACCCATCCACGCATTCAACACTGAAATGTTGAAGGCAAAGAGAGAAGAAAATCTCTCTGTCATTAGTGTCGGGTGGCAAAACAATACTAACCTCATCAACTTTATGAAACCACCGTACCGAAACCATTTTATTGGCCCTCACATCCTCATATAAATCTTCGATATATGCAACCAGCCTCTTATTACCTTCCGCTAGAACATAGATAAAGTCATGAACCTAGAGGGGCATGATTGTAAAAAAAGAAATGTCAGATAAGGGTGCAAAAGATAAAAAATAAACAAAAGAGCAATATAAGCTTACAGATATTTTAATTCCATTTCTGCAAAAGGATTGATAATGCTTCCAGCGTTTCCTACAATCCCATGAAGAACCTAACCATGAACAATCTTGGGAATGGTGTCTTATTTGACCAGAGGAAAGAATCTGTAAAGAATCATGGAAGAATAGGGTTTAAGCAAAATGTTATAAATGACTGATAAAATATTGAAATTTAATGGGTGAGGGGGGTTTATAGCTACCTTGAAAATAGGAATACTGGCTGGTGAGGCATCTTCGTCATCAGAGTATCTATCCAACACAGGGGACAATCCATATGGCGTTGAATCTATTCAAAAAATAACCATTAGTTTCTAGAACGCAGAAAACAAGAACATAAAGTATACAGAATCTCAACAAAAAGATTTTATAAATAAGTTGAAATAGATAGTATGATATTTTTGCAAGGAAAAAGAAACTTGTGACAAAAAACAGACTTGCTGAACAATAAAAAAGTTATTAACTTCTAATAAAGAAAGCTAAACAATGATCAACCATAACATGCATGAATCAAAAAACTTAAAGGGAATAATCAAGTAAAGGTTTTTCATTGTTTGGATGAAGCAAAAAAAAAAAAAAAAAAAAAATATCCAACTCAATCATATTTGGTTTGTTTGCTTTAGTTGTTAAAGGACAAATTCAACTATTAATTATTTTAATTTTATTTAATTTGTAGTTATTGGTTTCATTTTTTTGCTTTTATGAAATCGATCAAATCGAAATTTGAATTATTTTAATTACTCAAAATATTAAAACAATAAATCCATGTAGAAAAACAAGTGACATAAGGATCAACGTGGATATTGTTTACTCCACATGTAAAAACTATAATTTTTAGCAAAGTTTACTTAATATTTTTCTTGAAATAGTTTATTTAAGCAAAGATAATTAGGTTCATTATTAAAAATAATAAAATTTTGTTATTAAAAAAATAGGGGGTTTATCTGTCCGAGCTTTACACCCAAAACAAGTTAATTTAGCTAATTTAAAAACCAAATCAACTAAATGCACAACCTTAAATCTAGTTGATCCCAAAAACATGCGAGAGAGCCTGGAACAACAATAATCTATAGTGTATTATGGAGGTCTCAGGTTCCAACAATGGAAAAAGCCACCAAAAAATGTGAAGGGGTGTAAAACTACCAGCATCAATCTCTCCATAGAACTTATATTAGCATCCCCTAGACCCCACATTCACGAGAGCTTAATGAATTAGATATAACCCTTATATAACAGATAATACATTTACCAAGACGGTCGAAGTGGACCGAAAAAATCAATATCAAATATGAAATCCGAAAGAATAAGAAGATCATGTCAGAAATAAGCACATAAAAAGGCTGGTTGATTTAGAACTAAAAGGCTTAATTTGGAAATGCTAAGTTTTGTCAAATAAATTCAAGTAGTTATTAATCTTACAGAGAATAATGAATCTCTCTAACTTAGTGTTCTATATGGTCCTTAAACTTAGGAAGAGGTGTTTATGGAAAATAAAGATTTCCGTTGGTGTTTCATAAAATCAATTTAAGAAAAGATAGGGACCATTCTGGAACTTCTGATCACTAAAAAACCTAAAACAATGAAAAGTCTAACATTTAAGAAAGTTAAGTGAAGGGTGAACAAATTTGAAGTGAGGACTTTAAACAAAAATTAAAATTTCTAAGAAAATTTGTTTTTGTTACCCATATTGAAAATTAATTGTTGTTAATTTTGTCTGCACTGCACCCAATTTGTTTAAAAACCAGAATAAAAAATTCACAAAGTATCCAATTCTGGTTTTTCCTCAACATAGAATTTTATTATTGACCATAACTTTCCAAATATACCATAGAATTTGAACCCAAAAAAATCATTAATAAGATAACAGTCATTACCAAACTTACAAGAAATTGCAGATGAGAGAAGGATGTGCTCTCATACAAAAATATAAATTCAATGAGAAGATATCATGAGCATCATTCATTATCGATATTTCTAGGAATCCTAAAAAAAGGCCCTAAATCTACAATCAACAACAACCCAAAACAAATAAATAAATAGCTTCATAAAGAAGTGATATTAGCAACAACAACAAGCACAAGCATCTTAGCAAACCAAGGCAATAGATGAGCAGAATTCCCCGGCATAAACACAGAAATGATTCTTATGTCCTTTGTTGACATCATCTTAGACACATAGACACAACAAGCTATAAAGTTCAAAAAAACAGTAGGGTTTTTTTCCATTCTACACCATCATCATTCATGTATCCATTCATTCTTTTAAATGTTTTTTTCATTCAAGTTATTGGAAATAAAGCAAAATCTTCTTGAGCATCACAAAAATAAAATTAAAAAAAAAACAAACTAACAAGCTAAATTTGATTTGGATAAAATCAGCCGCACTGTAACGAATTTAAATCTCAAATAAATCAAGTTATTTTCCTATTTCGCTACTCTTTTTTACTATTTTCACTCAAAGTCCTTCTTTAAGTTATTCCTTAAGCTCTATATACAGAAATCCAAATATTCTTTGCTTATTTGTGATGAGAAATTCTTGAGAGTAGCGGCTTCTAGCAATTACATATTTTTAAATTCATGATCCTCTGCCCTAGATGTGCCATGTTATACTGTCACAAGGTTTTTCATTATCCTATGATTGTGTTGTGCCCTTGCCCTTGTGCATCCATGATGCACAGCTTCTATCAAATGTAGAATGTAACATGACATGGGAGAGCAGATCCATAATTTTACAAAACTTTTGGAGGGGGCGAAGTAAATACAACCAAATGATGTGAGGACAAGCATGTAATAAACTCTACAAAATTAGCTTGAATCTTGCTTCATAATTTTTGGCTAGGGTCTACATGGCAATTTAAGGAAAAAAAAACAGAGATTCTCTATGATACCAACATATAACTTCCATTTAAGCCATTATTGAGCAACGAAAGTATGCCACCATTGGGAAAATCAGAACATATCACCTAAAAGTTGGGCAGATGTCACAAAGAAACTATGGATTCAAAATCTAGATTACAATTTTTTCATGATACCCAGCTACAGTCAACCTCGCAGGCAGACAGAGGTAAAGCCTGTGGTGGGAAATTGCCCACACTAAAATTTGAATTTTTTTTCTAAACATTGCAAAATAAATAAGTACCACCCTGACAATAAATCCTTTTTCACAACACTTTAAAAACAAAAATAAAAAAATATTGAGAAAAAAGGGTTTGGCTTAATTCCCTATAGAGTTTATTTTGTATTTTTTAATATTAATTTATTTATGTAACCACCTTTGCCCACCCCCTTGGTCTCCATAGCAGTTTCAGGAAACAGACGCTAAGTTTTTCCATGAGAAGGAAAATTAAGCCACTATAAACAACTAAAGTAAACAATCCAATGAGAAAACCAGAAGGAAAACGCCTACAGCCAGGCAGATTTAATAAAGAAAAAGAAATATTCACCCTACAAAAACTTTTTTCTAAATTTTATGTACTAAAAGAGTACATAGATTAAAAATTTTCATTTTGATGGCATAACTGTTACCAATTATAGCAAAATAGTGGAGAAAAGATAGATGGAAGGAGCGACAAGGGATGAGAGCAGGCACCTAGTGATGCAGGAAGCTGTGGAATTTTTGATCCCGCACGAGCTGCTCCTTGTCTTCACTCTTCTCCTTTTGGTTTCATTTAAGAGCTGAAAAACGTTGGATTACACGTTCCAGCATAGGGTTACAATTTCGCAATTCAATAATCCAAATTTCCATGCATATGAGAAATCCAAAACCCAATTTTCCCTCAAACTGCAAGAAAATCCGACACAACAAACACAAAAACCTACAATTACATAAATTTGCATTAAAGACAGGAAGAAGATCCATATCTAGCAAATTTCTCGTTCAATAAAGAACGAGTTTGACCATTCACAGCCAGAAACGACAGAAAATTTCTTAAAACAAAGATAACGTACACATAAATCCTAAAATTGGAGCTCCGGCACTGCAAATGCCTTGTTAGCGTCCAAACAAAGCAAAACATCAATCTTTCCCAAGCAAATACGACATAGAAGTCAGATCCACGCGAAACATCACTTCCCTTTTAGCCTCCTAAACCTAGCAAAGATGCAACCTTATCAAATAACAAATCCTAACAAAAACCACAGATCCACAAAAATAACCCTTAAGCCATAAATTCCCATCCAAGTCTCCCCCTCAACAAACAACTTTAAAAAGAAAAAAAAAACAAACCAGAGCGCACAAACACAGGAAAAAACAAAAAAAAAAAACGCAAAGTGAAATCATCAAATTACCTGAAACGAGCAAGGAGAGCCAATCCACAACCTGTCTCCGAGATCGCAACTTCAGATCAGACGGCAGAGCAGCTGCTGCTAAATTAAACGCGTATGGCGAAGCGGTCTCCGACAACCTAATCACAGACTGCAAAAACTTCGCCTGAACAGCAAACACCATATGGCGCGCACTCTTCTCCCTCCCTACAACCGCCAGATCTCGCCCGCCGCGATTATCCCTAACATGATAGTGCACCACTCGCCGCCCACGATCGTTGCACACCATCTCCTCTTCCCATCGCAGCCAAACCTTAAACCGGGAGTCCATAACCAAAACCCTAACCCTAGAAACGGCCGCTACAAAGCACTCCGCCACCGCGGCGGAGATAGTGAAGCGATCTATAAATAAAACGAATATATCCGAACGCAAGATAAGGCAAGGATCTAGCGGAAAAATTAATGGACGGTGGATCTGATTGTGTCTAAAAATCAACGGCCGATTACAGATCCACGCGTTACATCCGCCGAAACCGATTCGCTTCTGCGAAGTTTCTCAAAAAAATTGGCTCAAACCCTGATCAAACCGATCCGCTGTCCGAGTCTTAAAACACACAGCGAAACATAGGTATGAAAACTGAACGCGTGGCAAAAATAGGGCGGGCCATGCTTAACGCGTTGAATTTCGTCAAGTGACGTACGTGGACCCTACGTACCGAGTCGTGCGAATCTGTAACGTTGGCACCTCTGCGTAAGGCGTTAAAATTTTATTTGGCGAGAAATAAATTAATTTTTTCTTTTAATGGAATGGAAAACAATTTATTCAGAATATCTCATAATATTAATTATTTTTAATTAAAACGTGCGTCAATTTAATGGCAACAACATTAATTTATTTAGGTAGCTTTTGGTGCAAGATAAATTTACAAAACATTTTTTTTTGTAATTTTGAGTGATTTATTGGCTCTTCGTGTTAATCCAAACTCTATGTTCATTGCTCTAGTACTTACATTCATAGTCCTATTACTAGTGTCATTCATGCTAACACTATTTCTTGTATGTGATTAGGAATTTTGGGAGTAGGAGTGCAAGTGAGTCAAACAGACTCGTTAGCCAGCTTGAACTCGACTTAACAAGTGGCTCATGAACTCATCTGACGAGCTAACCAGCCAAGCAAAGTTTATGCCCAACTCGACTTGTTAGCTCGTGTGCCAGCTCGCTTAAAAAATAATTAATATAAAAAATATTCAGAATATAATAGTATTCAAGATTTATTTTTTTAAATAATTAAAAATAATAGTTTGTTTCTTATATCAAATGATTTATTATTATTTATCTTCTAATTGATTATTATATTTGTCATGTTATTATTGATACGCGATCAACAAATTTTCGTCATTATATATGGATCTTGAGACGTGGCATGAATCTCCAGGTAATTTTTTTCAGCACTGTTTAGACTTTGATTAAATATCCTCTAGAACTTCGAATTTGACAAACTTACAGTCAAACTAATCGGTTCAATAAGACAGACACAATGACACTAAAGTTGGTCCGGTCTGAGTCAAATAAAGCCCAAATCGAACCATTAAGTCATTTTATTGAAACTTTTAATGCATAATTGGAAGGTTAAATAGATTTCAAATATGACAACCTTATAGTCCAATCAAGCATCTCGATAAAAAAAAATCCAATGCGCCCAAGATCACTCAATTCTAACGTTTTTAATGCACTCAAATGTTCACCAAATATTGTATGATTGAGGAAATCTATATGAGCGGCCTGAAGGAGTGGTTTGCATTCCTTTTTTATTTGTAGGGAAGTAACTTCTGAACTCTATAATTAGAGTCATACCCCATTCGTGAGAGGGGACCTAGACCATTAACTAGAGGTAGACCAGGGCTTGAAGGAGAAGGAATTGAGGTCTGGTGTTCTACACCGAAGGTCTAACGAACGCCACTCGATTCTGCAGCAATCGAACAATGTCAACACTCTCACACTGCTGATCATCGTCAACCACCAGGAGAAGGAATTGAGGTATGGTGTTTTACACCGAAGGTCTAACGAACATCACCCGATTCTGCAGGAAACAAACAATGTCAACACTCTCACACTGTTGATCATCGTCAACCACCATCAACAGCCCTCTGTAACAAAGTCTCTTATGGAGTCATGATGTACGTGGTTGGGAAGCACCATGCGGAATAACAACCAGCTTTGTGAGGTAACAAAGCATTTTGTGGGGCAACGCGTCCTAAAGATAGTGTGACAACACATCATGAATATAGTATAATAATGCACTAATTACCGTGTAATGATGCACCCTAAAGACTTTAAAACAACACACCCCATAATAAATGCTTGCAATCGTCATAATCAGAATACAGTGACTTTCTTCAGAATTCTGAAGCTATCTCCTTTCAGATGTTATCACAACTCATGAAGCTTTCAATTCTAAACTTTACGACCTACAAATTTTATTACATCTCCCCGCTACAGTCTATGTGACCAACTACGACTTACATGGCACATAGCTCACACAACTCTCAACTCTGGCTTCTATAGTCTACAATGTTATTACAACTCCTCGCTACAATCACGATGACCAATTATGAACTACACGGCTAATAGCTCACGCAACTCATACTATTGTCTCTATGCCTATGGACATTATTACAACTTACCACTATGACCTAGATGACCAACTATAGTCAATGTGGTTGGAATTATTATTTAGGGTTTCCATTTTTAGGGTTTCCAAGTAAAAATTGTGGTATCCCCTTCTGCTAACTATTATTTTAATTACCTGAGTGTGGTTGGATTTTTCATATAACACGAAGATGTTAAATAATCATTCTTCTATCATGAATCTGCTGGCACACATCAATTATAATATTAGTTGGAATTAACATTATTTTGTCTTTTTTATATTAATCAAGCCGACTCGTGCGTCATCTCGAACTTGTAGAATAAAGCTCAAGCTTGAGCTCGAACTTTATTAATTAATCAAGCTCAAGCTCAAGCCGATAGAAGATTGAACTCGACTCGACTCATTTACACCCCTAGTTGGGTTGGTATCTCTAAATCAGCCTTTAAAACTTTTATAAACTATTATTATGTTGATTCTCCCAATGTCACTTGACTTCAATACATTTTTCCCAAAACTTATGCCATAAAAAAATTTATTTATGCTTGGCTATACTTTATGGATGATTTAAAAACTAGTGATATTCTTAGATCTCATAATATTGATATTATAATAGATTGTTGTTTTTGTAATATTGAATGTTAGACTAATACACTTTCTGTCTTCCTATAAAACATTCTCCCTTTGCAAAGACCTATATTTTAGACTTATTGCGGTGCAAATTTTTTTGTCATATTAATGAAATGCAATACATAAATAGTAATACTATAAGTTTTTTTTTTCTCAATTCTTGTTGTCTAATATATTCTATTCGACAAAAAAAAAGAATAATATAATTTTGGCAACAACTTCTCAAGCATACCCATTATCTATTACATTGTCAAAAGCGCAACTTCTTGTAAAATTGTGCACCGGAAGAAACAGGAAAACATGTGTATTGCTCTTTATTGAGATGGGATTTTATTCTACTACTAAATTTGTGACTTAAATTTTGTGGGTTGAGTTTATCGTCTTATAAGCAAATTATGATCACACAGATTAAGGTTTAAGAAGGCAACTGTGAGCACACAAATTGAATATTTCAATTATTAAATCAAACTTATAACAACCTTTAGATTGTAAATTGTGTGTTATTGCTTTATTGGCTCACTTTTAATTATTTCCTTTAAAGGGATATTTCTAAAACTAAAAAAATGTCGCTTCCATTTTATGAAAAATACTCTCAATTTATAATCTCTTATTTGATGTAGTGAATTCTGCACCTCTACCTATAGTTTTTCTCATCTTAGGTTTTTTCATGTAAAACTTAATGTGCTATTTCTTTTGTTTATTTTATTATTTGTTGTATCTATTGAATATCAAGTTATAAAATCTACTTCTGATGGGACCCTTTCTTTCGATAAATTCAGCTTAACAGTATTGGTTAACAGCTTGATCATTGCATTAATGTAGTTTCTATTTGGGTCTTCTGTTACTTTGAAAAAAAAAAAAACTTTTTTTGCTTACTTTACTAAGTATTTTTTGTTCAGTTGGCCTGAGTCACCTGGGATATTTGGACAAATTTTTGGATTCTATTGAAAACTTTAAAAGTTCATTTTTTTAAGGGCAGTGTTGTTTTTTTCTGAGGAGCAACTAAGTCTACTAGTTTTACTCTTGGGCCTCAATGCTTTAAATCATTCTATGTACAAATAAATTTGACAACACTATTTATAATATTTGGCAGGCCTAACATGAGTCATTTTGGTTCATCTTTATTGTTTTCCTCTAACATAATGAGATCTCCTATCATAAGTTGTTGTTATTCCTCTATGTCAGCGTGTATTTTCCATCTATTATTGAGCTTTACTTATGATCTTACATTTAGTCTATTAAGATAACTTGCATTTCTTTAGTTAATATGATAGGACCGATGACTAAGCTATTGTCTTTTGATCAACTTTTTTCTTTTTGGCTATTTTTGCACATATTGGAAAAATTGTCATTTTTATTTATCTTTGCTCATGTAGAGCATTCATCCTTATTTAATTTTTGCTTTTTATGGAATATATTTGGGTTATGGCCTCAACATTTTCAGAAATTCAAAATAAAAATAAAAATATAACACTTTTATAGCATTTATTTTATCAAAACTATGAAAAGATGTTCTAACACAATTTTGTACTTGTTTATAATCACGTCAAATTTATCAAAAACTAAAAGATTTACTAAATTTTATTAGAGATTCTGTATACAAATAGTTGATCGTCATGGGCCCAAATAGAATAAATGGACTTTTATGAATCAATTCCAGGTAAATGGATATCTGAAAGACCACATGATTTGGAGTCCTCCATCAAGCTCATTCCATATCTTATCAAACGCATTAAAACCCCCTACCAAACTAACCAGTCGGATTAACCTGTGGATTCATTTCAACCCCCCCTACAAACCACAAAAATACTAGTCATGCCTTCCCCAAGAGTTATGACGCTTCTCCGGTCCGTCCATTGTGTTCGCCTAGATATAAATCATTGGGATTGATAAATAATTGAAGAAAGAATCAAAGTTAAAAGGACTGGTATGGCTACATCATTATTTATAAGTTGTATGATACCTACATTGGAAATCATTTTTGTAAGACATGCGGACATCTTTCATATCGTACGAATCATAATTTAATATTCTTCCCCTTTTATGTTTTGGGGGATCTCTCTCTCTCTCTCTCTCTCTCTCTCTCTCTTATTTATTTCCCTCTCAATCTCTTGCTTAGAGATTGGGTCCTCCCATCCATCCTACCATCGGAAGATAATCGAAGAAGGAAAACTCAAGCCTTGAGAACACCTCCATCATCTTCTTTCACATTCTTTGTACATATCTCTTCAGGATTGTATGATCCCATAGATGATATGGGATTCAACATCCTAAAATACTTCAATAGATTTATGTTGAACGATTCAATTTTATTATTTTATACAAATACATAAGTAATGTGACATTTATTTTTATAAAGAAAATAATGCACTTTATCAAAGCACGAATTATATTCACTATTAAATCTTAATTTCATATAAGCGGTATCAAGGGAAAAAAGCAGAAATTTTATTGATCTGAAACTTTACTTTAGATTGTACTAAGTCCACAAAATATTGATAATTGATCAATAACATTTTATATAATAAAATTATAACATATTGTAATTACTAATTTTAACTGCATATTATTTGTAATTTTTAAATTTTTTATCAAATATGTTAGTTCTAAATGAAACAAAATTTAAATATTTGACACATTTAAATATTTTACACATTTTATATCCTCATTTCAGAGCTGTTCCAACTATTTCATGCTTCAGATTTATAACTTCCAACGTCTCATTCTGGAAGCAAATGATGTATGCCCTTAGGCTCTCACTTTCTCCCTGTTTGATGTCAGGAAAGGAACCAAATCTTTCCTCAATTTCTGCAAGTTTGAGAAGTGCCAAATGAAGAGTCATTTAAATTCATAGTAATGTTGGTTTCGGTTGGCAGACCATTAAACATCGAATGGTCGATTCTTTCAAAGTGGTTAA
>NEWO01000017.1:2460520-2472952 GCA_003013225.1 Phalaenopsis aphrodite
TGTTTTTTCAAAAAATTTCATGTATTTTATAAATTTTTGTCTATATATAGGCCCTTTGGAGGAGAAGGCATACCACTCATCGCCTAGTAGGGCTGTCAAAAAAGCTCGTTGTTCGCGAACAGTTCGTGTTCGGTTCGTCGATGAGTTCGTGTTCGATTCGTTCGATAAGTAAACGAGACGAACGTGAACAAATTTTTTTTCGTTCGGTTAGTTAAATGAACCAAACACGAACAGTGATGCGTTTATTCGTGCTTGAATTGTCATTGTTCGAAATATATAAAAATTTAAAATAATTATATTTATATAATTTATGATATTTAAAAAAATTAAATTTTATAAATTATAATATATAATAAATTAATAATAATAATAATATAGTAATATACTATATTAGTAATATACTAATTTAGATATTATATATTTATATAATATAAGTTATATAATTAATATAATATCTTGTGTGTGTGTATATATATATATATATATTAGGGATGTCAAACTGGCTCGTCGTTAGCAAACAACTCGTATTCATCTCGAAACGAACACAAACAGTGACTTCACAAACAATTTCAAACACGAGTTTATTTCAAACAACCTAAATTTCAAACGAACCGAACACGAACACAAGCTCTGTTCATTCGTGTTCAGTTCGTTTACACCCCTATCACCTAGTCAAAGAGCCTTCAGGGTTGCTTTCATCTCCTCCCTAGGTTGTTGCTGTCTTTCCTGGCATAGGTTGGTGTTGCCTCCCCCGAGGCAAACTATTGTCGCCTCCCCCAATGTAGGCTATTGTTGCCTTCCTCGAAACATACTATAGTTGATTCTCTTGACGTAGGTTGTTGGTGTCTTTCCCGAAGTATGTTGTTGCTGCCTGCTTCAAAGTAGGTTGTTGTTGTCTCCCTCGATGTGAACTGTTGTTACCTTCCCTATCATAGGTTGTTATTGCCTCCCTCGATGTAGGCTATTATTGTCTTCCCTAAAGTAGTTTGTTGTTGCCTCTCACGACCTAAGTTGTTATTGTCTTTCCTGAAGTAGGTTATTGTTGTCTTCTCAAAAATAGGTTAATGTTGCATCACCAGACGTAGAATTTTGTTGCCTACCCCAACAAAGGTTGTTGATGTCTCCCCAAAGTAAGTTGTTGTTGCCTTCCCAAAAGTAGGTCATTATCGTCTCCCACGACATAGGTTGTTGTTGTTATCTTTTCAAATTTAGGCAATTATTGTCTTCTCCCTTTAGGCAATAATTGCTTTTGTCTTTTAGGTGGTGCAAATGATGATCTGAGGATGGAAATAGTAGGGTGCTGGTGCTCCGACCTCTGCGACGGTCTTGCAATAATGATCTAATGCTATGGCGATTCAATAATAGTGCTCCAAAATGACAATAGCCCGATGATAGTGGTTCAACACCATGTTTGCATGATGATTGCAATGCATCAAGGTAACAACCCAACAACGGCGGACGTGCTCAATGTTGGCTCAATGACGATGGTGTGTCACGACAGGAGCCAAAAATGTGGTCCAACATAATGACAACCCAACAACAGTGGTCGATTGTGGTCCAAAGTTGTTCATTAGGTGAGCAACACCAATGGGCAATGGTCGATCGATGCTGGTTCGACAATTGTGATGTATTGTGACAATGTTAATAGTCGAACAATGGTGACTCAGTAATAGCAGCGACGTCAGTCCGACGATTATAATCCGTGGTGGTGACAACTTGACAAAAATGGTCTGGTGTGATGGTGGTGGCAACCTTAAGATGATGACTTTATGACAGCGACGGTGTACCATAACAACGATGGTTGTCAGGTATCAATGATCCATCATAGAGACAGTCGAATGCAGTGATGTCACATCCCAACTAACCTCACGGGTATCCAGTTAGATTAATTCATCACCCACTGGATCTTGATTATAAAAGTCAGGACGAGTGCTAATGAAAGTGATTTTGACCAAATTGTCGGCTTCTATTACACCAAGATACAAGGGGGCTAGTTGGGGTGTGACAGGTGATCCAACATTAGGCGGTCAAGAGCTGTGACATGCCAAAACTTACCACGAAGAAAGTTGGCCGCATAACACAAGTAAACGTGTCATGTAATAATGCAATTAGAGAGTATCACATATCAACCCCCCTTGATCACAAGGGATTTTTTTAAAATTTTTTGAGTCTCTTAATAACTTCGTAATTGAATGATATTGAGCTCGTTTGATTCCTTTCATTGACATGCTTAATATATTTATAAATAGGGTATCAATTCGAGTCGACGGGTCGATTTCGGGTCCAACATGAAAATGACCCGAACCCGACTCGAATAATAAATGGGTTGAAAACTAAAACCCGAACCCGAGCTTGACCCGCTAACTCGAACCTGACCCAAACATTCATGCTTATCCGGATCATGTTTGGATTTTCGGGTTCAACCTAAACCCGACTTGAATAATAAACGGGTCGAATTCTCAGACGCGAACCTGATTCGAAAAATATTTGGGTCAATCCTAACCAAGATTTTTCGAATCGAGTTCGAGTCAGGTTGGCGTCTCTTGTCAATTTTTTACACCCCTACTTATAAATGTCTCAAATTTGGAGTTCATTTGGCCATTAAACTGATGATCCAAAGCCTCCACATAATTCAACGACTTATATAGACTTTATTGAAATAGATTGAATCAACTATGCAATCATTGGGTTCTTCTTGTCGAGACGATCAATTTGACTATAAATTTGTCGAGATATAGGCTTTGGTTAATCTTGAATTTGAATCTGGAATATTTATCGTTTAAAAAATATGTCAAGATTCTTGCCATATGACAAAAAATTTCTTTAAGACGCATCAACTCCACATTAGCCAAAGAAGTCACGATTTTTATTTGTCTTTGACTCATTTATTCATGAAATCAACCAATTGTTAATCATAAGTATAAAAGTTCTTTGAATATTTAATATACCTTATAAAGTATATAATACAAAGATATAGGACTACTATACAAGCAGATACATATAATAAAATATGTATATATATTTAATCTACCATCGAGTCAAATAAAATGAAAAGACTCCATGTTCATACTCAAATAATTAAAACAAAAGCATTGTAAATATTAATTGAGACATGATGGAACATAAAAAATAATTATTTTTGACATCCCTAATATAACACAATAATGATGGACTTACAAATTACTCTTTTAAATGGAGTAAAAGTTTAAAAAAAGTACAAATAAAATGTGCTAGCATAGATCTTGAAGAGATCTATTGGTCCAAAAGAAAAGAGTGCCGCAAAAGCTGGCCCACCAATAGGAGGATGTGAGGCTTATTTGACTGACTGAACAAAGTTGTCCAAGCAAAGCCGGCAAGGCTAAAAAGGACTAAGCCATGAGATGGACAAGAAGACAATCGGATGATCTGAGCCCAAACCATTCAACCAGAAATGAGAGCGAAAGAGCGTCTGAGCCAACTACTACAGGAAAATCGACCCGACACGATAACCTACCCTTCAGTAAAGCCGATCCAAGAGAAGATCAATTCAGTACATCTCCAACTATCCCATAAACACTCAAAAAACCCTTCATCAAGGATCAAAGATCAACAATCAAGCCATAGCTGTCAACCGAATTATCCCGACTAAAGCTCAAGTGATCTAGCTGATCTCGTCAATTTAAAGCCAACAAAGCTTAGCCGGTCGAGCGAGAAAATAGTCAGACGGCAAGCTCATACATGTAAAATACCAAAAATACCCCAATGCAAACCCTTTAAAGTTCGAGCGAAAATATAATGTCATTTTTGTACCCTCTTCTCTATAAATAAAGGAATCATTTTATGAATTAAACACAACAAATTACCATTTATCCTCTTTCTTTCTCTCTCTTCTTATTTATCATCTATTTCTTGGATGTGCTTCCCAGACAAATCAGGATTCAACGTTCTAAAAGATTGAATAAACATTGTGATAGTAATAGAGAAAAAGGGATTCTTGATATATTTATAGGTATTAAATTAAAATTTATTGCTTGGCCTAAACCCAAGAAGAAAAACCATAATTGCTTAATGATTTTCTCTTAAATAAAATCTTTCTTAATTACTAAAGTCTGCCTCCCCATCTCTCTTGAAGCTATAAAAGCCATGCTCCTTGACTTCTCTCATGGAATATCTCAACTTTCTTAAATCCTAATAAGCTTGAAGCCCAAGTCACAATCTCATATCCTCTATAGAAGGCTCCAATTGGTGAAACTCTAGGGCACTTTCTCTATGATTCCTAGAGTTCTGAAGGTTTATCACAATGAACTTATATTATACAATACTATATATTTATAATTCATTATGTTATTTTAAATTATACATATTTTCAACATACTAATAAATTTTATTATACTAACTGATGAATTTTGTTAATTTTTTATATGAAAGATTAAATTATGACAAATAAGCATGAAAAAGAATTTAGTTATAGTACATTGTTGAGATATTAATTCATTTATTTGATTATAAATTAAACTAAGTTTTAGAATTAATAGTGTGTGCACAAACTTAGCATATATAAAGAAATGAAAAAAATATATGCAAAGTTCTTGAATTTATGTATATGAAATTATGCTTAATTTTATAAGATTTATTAACATTTATAATGACATGTATGTAGGAAATATAAATGTTTAAATTTATATGTAGTTTCAAATACTTTATTATCTCACCCCTTCATAATCAAGATAGGATTAGGTGTCATAAGCTATTCCAATGGAACCTAGCTAATTCATGAACACCAAACTATTTGCTTAAATAGTCCATCATTCAATTGATCATGCAATTTTAAAAATTTTAAACAATAAATGTTCATATTTCAATGTAATCATGTTTAAATAAGCTATCTAAAATATACTACCAACCCACTATTTATCTAACAGCTGTGATTGGTGCACTTATATAGCTCTATTATGATGAAGTTTCATCATAGCACCTTCTTCTATAATTTTACGAAGTAACTTGGAAACACATTAAAAAAAAACTTATGTAGTATATCACTTAATAACCTCCTCAATTGCATTGTGTGTGGAATTTCTTTTCCCATACACACACAAACACACGCACCGCGCATATGCAAGACCTTGAACTCAGAACCCCTTGGTTGAAAAATTATATTAATAATTTGATCACTCTATTTTTTTTTTGTGAATCAATCATCCACTTGTTGTAAATTAAATATAATATTTTAAAAGGGCTCTCTTATGTCTAAATATTACATATTATTTAAAAGCACATTTTAACAATAAATAACATTTGATTAAAATAGAATGCAATTTAATATCTATTTAAAAACATTATGTATTTCTCTCCTCTAGTTGGCTCTCTTTTGTCTTCTATAGTTCGCTTGACTTCTCATTTGTCACTCATTTAGTCTAAACTCACAAATTTTTGAATCATTATTTATTGGACTCTAAAATTGACATATGCTTATTTTATTGCACTTATTTAAGATCGATTTTCTCAATGAAAACATAGTTTCAAATATTTTATTATCTCACTCCTTGATAATCAAGATAGAATTAGGTGTCATGAGCTGTTCCGATGAAACCTAGCTTATTCATAAACACCAAACTACCTACTTAAATATTCCATCATCTAACTGATCATGCGATTTTAAATTTTAAACAATTAATGTTCATATTTCAATGTAATCATGCTTTAAGCTCTCTCAAATTTACTACCACTATTGATCTAATTACTCTGATTGGTGTGCTTGTATAGCTCCATTATGGTGAAGTTTTATCATAGCATCTTCTTCTATAATTTTACCAAGTAACTTGAGAACATATATTAAAAAAAACTTATATAAAATATCACTTGATAACCTCGTCAAATGCATTGTGTGTGGAATTTCTTTTCCACACACACAAACGCACACACCTGACATATGCAAGACCTTGAACCCATGACCCCTTGTTTGAAAAAAACGAAGCTCTCTACCACTAAGCCAATGTTACTTGAAAATATGTGTGGGGAGCTAAAATTCTAATATAAAAGGGTGATGTTCATGCCTCCATAGCCAAAAACATGATTGCTCTACTCAATTTTCCTACATAGTTGAAATTTCCCTACTCAGTCAACACATAACCAGGCTTAAAAGTCCTCTCCAATATCCTTCTTAACAGCTTTCTAAATTTATGAATATAACTAAATTATCTTGCATACTTGTTGAGTCCAGTCACTCATATTTCATCTTGATATAATCATTGTGTTAGGGAAACTAATTAAAGATTCTTTTATAATATAAAAAACCTTATTGATATCTCAAAATACATATTTTATAAAATATAAATTTATTACTTCAAACTCATGAAATCACATTTTATAAACTCCAGATGGTATCATCTTCCATAATACATAAAATGCATCCTTGCTCATCATGAATATTATTCGATAAAATAAGATGCTTTCCAAGACGGGTTAAACATGTATAAATTAATTTAATAAAATAAAAATCTATAACTAATTAATCATCTAAAGTCCATCTTATTCAAGACTTCTAATTCATCATTTGGCTTAAAATACTTTTTGTGCAAAATAGATTTAAGTCACAACTTTACTTGCTTTTAGCAAGCTAAAAATGAACAAATAAAATTTAATTTTTCTTATGCCCAATTCATTAATGAATCTAACCTAAAATTTGCGTTCTTTATCAACAAATTAGTTAATGAACAGACAAATCAAAAGAAGCTCAATATTCCAATGTGTTAGATGCCTAAGAGTGAAAGATGAGAAAATAATAAGAAGTCTAGTGATAAAACCTATATGAATCTTATTAAACTTTCTGGCCATAAAATGCATGAATGATAAAGTATGAACTTGTACTGAGTTCATCATCTAATTCTCTCATATATATATATATATATACATACATAATATATATATAAGTTTCTGACAATTGCAATACTTTATGACATATTATAGTTAAATAATATAAATAAAATTACATAACATTGACTGATAACACTTGGTGTAAAAAAGAATATGTTTTGTTGGATGAAAAATGTCTACCAAGAGCACTCTCACTGCATGAGCACGCCATGCTGGTAGCTAAGACAAATGAGCAACTTTATATGTCTAAGATATATGGCCAAACATACTCTTTTTCGAGGACTTTAACATAACCAAAGATAGTTAGATTAGGTGAGTCAAAGATTACAAATTTATTCCAACGTTAATAATTTGTCAAATCTAATTCAAATTTTGCCATATAATTTCATACATTTAATAAAAAGAGATAATTACATGCAGACCGCCCGAAACATTGATATTCTCAAATTGATTCACACATGTGATTTTCCTGAACTACCGAACCAATGTATTTACACGTGCCAGGATCAAACAATTGAGAATTTGATATAAATGACAAAATATGGATTGGTGTTTTACCATGAATTTTGACATTTGAGCGAGAATTGGAACAATGGATGAAATGCCATGATTGATTTGTAAATAACAAGTTTCCAGTGATTCGTATGTAATTGCCTCTAATAAAAAATACACAATTCCTATATACTTCCAAGTTATCAATTACAACATAATATCAACCATCAAAAATCTACATTTACATACCCATCACACGAATCTTATATATTTATAGTTATATATTTAATATCTAAAATTTGATATTCACATTTATAATATCGTGATGTTATAAACATACATAAAAAGATACATTTGTAATTATATATTTTATGGAATGTTAAAGATTTGAGTACTATGAATACAAATATTAAAATTTAGAGGATAGATATGTAAATATGTAAGAACTATGAAGTGTGTATGTAAATGTCCCTTTTTTATATTTGAAAAAAAAAAAAAAAAAAAAAAAACCAAGTCATGTGAGCTAGAGAATCCCAACCAAAGTTAAACAAACAATCCAATTAGTGGGAGGCAGTCAAATGGGTCCCACATCTGAAGGCATTATTGGCCAAGTGGATGAATAATTCCAATTTATTCAATTTTAAATATAATAACCACAGCTGGATACAGCTGAGCTGAGCCGGCTGCCGGCCCGCCATTGTGGACCGTTACACCGAACCGCTTTCGTGATTTGACTGTAATTAATGTAATGGGCTCTGATTTTGAGAAACAAATCACGGCCGTTCATCTAACAATTGGAAAGCGTGGCGTACCCACCCACTCACAATCATCCACGTGATTCAATTACTGCGGCGGGCTAAATCAGTTTTGGCGTTTCATTAATCACTTTTAATTTTTTGGGGCATTACATACATACCACCTCAAGATACATATATATATAATGAACCCAATAGTTGAAATTACTGCAGGTGGATGATTAAAAGAGATCGGATGAATAATGGCACTTTTGTAAATTTTTTTTTAATGGGGCTTTTACGTAAATATCACATAATTCCTATATATTATAATATCAAACTCCTAAACTTGTTTATTTACATCCACAAAACATCAAAAACATCATTATAATTTTTAATGGAGAAATACATATTTTCATGCATATGTTTATAACATCAAAATCTTATAAATAAAAATATGAACATTTAGGCTTAAGAGATGCAAATACAAATAACTTGTGTGGTATGCATGCAAATTTCTTTTTATTTACATGCCCAAGTAATGAATTTGGCATCCACACAATATTTTGTTTTACATGGTTTAACGCTACCGTTGTCCTTTAAAGCCTCGCTCGTTCAACTGAGAGACATTTTCTAACGAATCATATCATGTGCTCTCTTCAAAATTTATTTCAGCTTGAAGGGCTTATTCTTAGGCTTATAATGATAATAATATTTATAATATTTATAATATTAATAACGACAAAATCAAGTGCTTTTCTAAAACAGGATTTGCTCAACTTACGATTCTATTAATGAAGCGCATGGCATGCTTCTTATGCTCAGATGTTGATTATTATACCAGTTGGAATTAAAAAAAATTAAAAATAAAAATTTACATACCGACCTCTCAACTTCTATGTATTTTCATATTTACCACCTTCAAGAGGGTTTTTTTTTTCCCTACAAACACATAGCACACAATTCTCATGTACTCACACATCTCACAACTAAACTTTCATATTTAGACAAATAACCCTTCAATCTTTAATATCACATCAAAAAAGTGAAATACAACATTTTATGCACAAGTTTAAGACAATAAAGTATGATGCATATAAATATGAAAGTTAAGGAGTGAGAAATGTAAAGACATAACAATTGTGTGCTACTTACGTAAATTTCTCTTTTTCTATGAAAAAAACAGAAATCAGCCAAAATTTAGGCCCATCAAGTTAATTTTGTGAGCTCATTTAAAAAGGAAAATAAATGACTATATATGAATTCAATGTGAATACGTTAAATAAAATTGTAATCGCTCAAAATGTCTATAAAAAATATATTATCATGCTCTTCCAAGTTTTATTTTATCAACACCTGCGCCGTGGGATTTTGGTTCATGTAGTAAATAAGAAGATAATGTCTGCAAATTTTGCCACGGATTATCCACATGATGGAGTGCAGGCATTAAATAAAAGGGAACGGGCACCACCAATTCAATGACTTCAGTAAAATCACTACACATAAACATGACCAAAGGCGGAACAAAATTGCGCCACAAATATTTAATAATTTTAGGGACATTTACATAGACACCCCCCTCCCCCAATTCCTATGTAAAGGCGGCATGTATATAAAAATTAAAGTTTGTGTTAGAAATGTAAATGCATAGGAGTTGAGGGTTATGCATGTAAATCTTCCATAATATAATCACCCTCTAGTATCTCCAGAGACAATCTTCA
This sequence comes from Phalaenopsis aphrodite, assembly GCA_003013225.1. Lineage (NCBI taxonomy): Eukaryota > Viridiplantae > Streptophyta > Magnoliopsida > Asparagales > Orchidaceae > Phalaenopsis > Phalaenopsis aphrodite. Next base: position 2,470,320 of record NEWO01000017.1, read on the forward strand.
AGAAAAGATGCTAAGAAATTTGACCTCAACAAGTAAAAAAGAAAAATTACAATTTTATATAACGACCCAATGATGAAGAGATTCTATGGATTAAACAATTCGGGATTTGCAGGGGGGTGAGGCATAGAAATTCAAAACCCACTTATGCCTTGTATTGAACAATTACAAAATTGCGAGCATGTCCTGCCTGCCAAAGACTTGGGGACCATTATGTATGTATGTACTCACCGAATAAATGTCCAACATGATGGAACTGATGCTATATATAAATATCTGCGAGCAGATTCCAGCTCTTCCCAAACTAGCACAAAAGACCAAAACATGTAGGCATGTAGAGGCGTTTGATTAATCATTATGTTCTGCCAACAGCACAAGACCGGAAGAGCAAGTCTACCTAACATTTATCCAAAATGAGAATTTGTTTAGAATAAAAATGCAAAATAAATCAGCTAATCGATCAAGGGTCTATTTGGGGGGGTGGTGGTGGGGGATTGGGGGGGCGGCTAAATGCAAGGAATAGTTGTGGAACTCCTGATGAAATTGGATTTTTTAGATTTTTTAAGTTTTGGCTCCATAGAAAGAGTTGCTTCCCACAATTTTTTGAAGGATGATTTTCATAAATACCACACAATTCTTATTTGTTCAAATCTAACACCTAAACTTCAATTTCCATATTTCTCACATTAACTATGCATGAAAACGTGTATTTCACTTTTTAAACGTTAAAATAATGATATTTTTTTATTTGAGTCGTATAAAGGTAAAAAAGTAAAATTTATGTGTTAGATATTTAAATACATAGAAATTGGATGGTATGTATGTAAATGCCTATTTTTTAAAAAAGGAAAAATGAGTTGCCAAAATGAAAGCAAAGCAATGGAACTGCTTGTTATAAAAATCAAAGCAGTGAAAAAATTGCCCAAACTGACCTAACTTTAAGTTCAGCTTTCGACCAACAGCAACTGAGCTTTCTGTTGGATTTCTCTGAGCAGACTCATAGTAAAAGACTGAGAATTCATCCCCTGCTTCCAGGTCTCTGCAACATGGATCAAATCTTGAATGACAGAAATTTCTTTATGTTTTAGCGCACTTCGACCATGGCGATTATCAAAAACACCCTCAAAATCATTTGATTTTTCCACGGATTTCTGAAGAACTGAGGAAGGTACCCCTATCATACTCCAAAGCAAATAAGCTTCAATTAGGAAACATAAACATCAAAAATAAAATTAAAGCAAGATTTGCATACATATCATTTAATTCCTATGTATTTACATATATAACAATTAAACTTCATATTTTACCAAAGTACCACCTTACCTATGCATGAAAAGGCGTAATTCACTTTTTAAAAGTTAAAATAATACTATTTTTTATGAGAGACAGAAAAAAGTAAAATCTAGCTATTAGAAATGTAAATGCCCCACTAAAACATGGGTGAGGGATGCTATACCAGCCAAACGAGCAACATTTACACCATAGCTTTTGGGACAAGAACCAGGGGTCAATCTGTAAAGGAACGTGACCTCTTCCATCCCGTCTAACCCATTTCCCACTTTACAGGCCATATGACACACAGATACCTGAAAATAGAATGGAGAATCCACAATCATTATGGCTCAAACGAAGGCATAATATTTGACATTACAAGAACAAAAATATTTATTACTTTCGGGTTTTTAGCAAAATCTGCAGCTAATCGGTGGTAATGAGTAGAGAACATGCCCCTGCATTGAGTCTCATGAACCAGATACTGTAAAACAGATCCAGCAATTGCTTGTCCATCAGAAGTCGATGTTCCGCGACCAAGTTCATCGAGTGCTACAAAGGAATGTCCGGTCGCTGATGACAACACGGATGCTGTTTCCGAAAGCTCAGTCAGGAATGTACTTTGGCCAGTGATAATGTGGTCTCTTGCTCCCATGCGAACAAAGATGCGATCAACTGGTGAGAGCTCGAAGCTATCTGCTGGAACATCAGCTCCAATCTAAACAAAACCAAACCATCACATAAAGACCAAAAGCCCCTTTGGCATCAATTTTAATTTTTATTTTTATTTGCACTTTTCCTTTTATTTTAAAAAATATGCTTGCTTTGTGTATTTATTGCATACTTTTATTTTAATTAATTTGTTTTTAAAACACTCAAAAAAATTTGTGTGTCCTGAGTATTTTTAAAAAGTCGTGACAGCTGAACATATTTTGTTTAAATCAAAACATAAATAAAATGAAAAAGAAAAACAAAAACTAAAAAACAAAAGATAAAAGTGATCTCAAACAGCCCCTAAGTTAATTGGAATTTGCAAATCCACACAAAAATAATTGCAAATCAAACGCAAAAAAGGTTACCTGTGCTAGGATTATGGACATGCAAACTTGACGAAGAAGGGTGGATTTACCGCCCATGTTAGGGCCCGTGAGAAGGATAAAGCTGGCATGTTCAGTTCCGCCAATACTCACATCATTGGGAACGAAGGAGCGGTCTCCCAAAGAATCAATGCGGAGAGTAGGATGTCCTAAGCCTTTAGCAAATAAGAAGGGAGTGATGCTACTCTCTGAATCCTTTATTTCATTGATAATTGGCCGACATGTAGGTCCATCATAATAGTCGCTAGCAATTGCGAGACTGATTAA
>NEWO01000017.1:2473074-2493389 GCA_003013225.1 Phalaenopsis aphrodite
TCCAAACCATAAAAAAAAGGGCTTCAAGACAACCATTGAGCTGGCCAATATTTTTTAAAGGTCAAAATGCAATCAGACGCACAAAGATTCCTTCTTTGATTCAATGCAAAAAGGTGCAAAATAAAGTAGTGGAATTACTAACTATATTGCTCATGATGACTTGATTTGCCAAACCTAAATCATAGCAATTAATAGTTTTCAACAAATAGAATAATGCATTTAATAAAAAATAATAATTTTAACTTATTCGAAATCCAAAGAAAACGTACTTATAAAGAATGAAGTTTTGAAAATAAAAAAAGAAATCATGAAATTTAGTTGGAGACCAAGTAAAAACTGATGAGTGGTGGAGACGGTGTTAAGTGAGGAAAAAATTAGTCACCAAGAAGCTTCTAGACGATTCACCAAGATACATTCTCGAGAAACTTGTGAGAGAGAAGCTACTAACAATAGTAGCCAGAAGAATTTAAAAATACTGGTAGGCTGGCGAAGAGAACTTGTAATAAAAGAAAGCTGAAAAAATAAAAAAAATTATAAAGAAATAAAAATAATAATAAATAAATAAATAAGTTTTTATTAAATAGTTTAAAATAAGCTTTTCAATTATAATTGCATATTGAAGTCTAAAATGACATAAAAGATTGGAGGAAAATAAATTACATATGAAGGTACATTTTAAAGGGTTTTAATTGATATCAAATGTTAAATAAAGGATTAACTCATACAAGATTACCCCCAAATGGTGCTGGAAGAAGATGTGATGAACCCGTGCATGTTAAATGAAATGATAAAAGTGTACGTTCAAGTATAATTTGATGGCACATTCGGGTACATTTTGATGATACTTTCAAGTACATTTTTAGAGTAGCTTCAGACACATTTTTTTTAGAATACATTCGGGTATGACGATAATCCCACTATAACTATTAAAGAAATTAAAAGGATAAATACTTGAAGTGAAACGGGAAATAGTAAAATTAAAATGAAAGTTTAAGTTTTCATAAAATACTGAGCCTTATTTTTTTTATCATTCATGCATGGTATAAGCATCATAATTTAATGAGCATAAATATTATAATTACTCACTAAGTCATACTCATAATTAAAATTAATATTCTCTGTCAAGAGAAAAAAAAGTTTCGGGTTGATATGTTTGGTAGGAGAGATTTGGTTTACAAGAAGAAAGACTGCAGCTGATAGATACTAGTTATGATATGTTTATAGTTTTCTTTAATTATTTCCTTCATATATTGATATATTGTTCAATACTTATTTGAGATGTGATTTTCAAATTATGTTGTTGTTTCTGGATGTTTAATTGTATCACACTTTGTAGATTAGTGGCTCTTTTATATATTAAGAGTTTCTAAGAAATTTTGTGAGAAGTGAAATGAAATGTTAATACCGTGAACCGCAATTCCCACCTTAGTTAATTATAAGCACCAGACTGGGTCGTAACAGAACTACCGAGAAGCAACTAACACTAGCAAGAAACACCATAGAACTAGCAAATAATGACTCAAAAACTACGATAGCCAATGATGGGAAGTGAGCATTCTTGCCTCCTAATTATTGTGTCACATGTTAAACAAAATCTTAAAATATAAATAGAGATTCATTTTGAATCGAGGCAAAATATGTGGTGCTATGACATTGTGCAATGTGGCATGTGCTTGTTGCCATTAGATTGTGTGTCACAACCAAATAATGCACAGAACCATGCATTACTTCACTTGGCTCTTAAGCAAACTTTTAACAACTTCGGTGCTAACAAACAAATTTCAATTATCAGGGAAACCAGATACTACACCAAAGAAACGAATCTTAATTTAAAAAAGCAAAACTAACTGGAAGATGAATTGCTTACAACATGGAAGTTGTCATTATAAGAAATTTTAAGATCAAAGAAATTTAACCTAGTGTATGTGTCCAAGCATATAATTGTCAATAACAAGAACGTGAATGTTAAGTAAAACTGTATGGTCTTCCTATCTGAAAATGTAACGAATCACCTGCAACGACGGAAACTAATTGTCTCCATTTGCTATGATGCTCGCTGAATTGCTCCATCAGCTTCAACAAAATTCCATGCAATTTAGATTCTTTTTCAGCTTCTGCTCTTGACAGTTCCGATATATACTTCTTAATGTCTGCCGTCCAGTATCTAAAAAATCCCTGCAAATAAAAAGTTTTGATAAGATGACAAAATTAGAAAACGTTTTTTCCAAGGAAAAAAACCATAAATACATCAAGGAAAAAAAAAACAAATACAGCAAGAATGGAATTTGAACGCAGAAAATGACAATAATGTTTAGAAACATTAAAGCACAAATGATAAGAGCAAAGAACCTTGTTTGAATAGTACATGATCGAATCACTGCTTCATCGTAAAGATTTGAAACAAAAATGCTAACCAGATCTAAGATCTGCTATAACAATTAGCATCACTAATATTCTAGCACGTAGAAGTTTTGGACATCATCATATCCACGCAGCAAAAACATCTCAAGCTCCACATTGAAGCCAAAAAGACTTCAATATCTGGTACCAAAGTTAAGTCAATCAAAGTAAATATTACTACTAAATGCAAATAAATGATTAGAGCAAAAATACTTGAAACGGGGAGCAACAATAGACATGACACAAAGGCGACCCCACAAGAGGTTGATCTAGAGGTGGTGGTGGTTGGTTACGTGGAGTGGACAGCACGGTAAGGGGACAGAATGGTGGTAGGGGTGGCGGTGGGCAGTAATAGCAGCAGTCCAGGGATTGTGGGGTTGTTGTTTGGGGATGACAGCAAGCCTAGGCGGCAGACAGCGAAATGACAGCAATAAAACAGCAGTAGTTACTGTTTGGCGGTGACAGCAAGGTGGGCGCTTGTTTAGGAAGCAGTGGCAGGGCAAAGGAAAGGGGGGAGGGTTGATTTTGGAAGGCAACAGCAGGGGTGTGTGTTGTTCTAGAAGGGGGGCAGCAAAGTAGACAGCAGGAAACAGCTATAAGGGCTGACCGGTGGCTGCAGAAGAGGAGGAGGCAAGGAGGCGGCGGCTGGGTGGTAGGAGGCTGGTAAGATGGTTGGTGGTTGGATGGCAGGAGGCTATAAGGTGATAGTAGGCTGGGAAGGGTGGCAGGAAAGCATAGGGGCTGCAGAAACTACACAGGCACCGTTCTTCAGGACCGGAGCACCACTCGCCATTAGATACAACCCTACAAAGGGAAATCAAAGACGCAGATGGTTGTCTTGACAGAAGAAATGTCAAAAACTGAGAATCCAAACCCTAATACAATGCATATGTAGGAAAGAACTGGGAGGAGGGATAAAAGAAAACATGTTGAAAATTGGAAAGAAATCAAAAGAAGAGCCGCTCAATTCGGCTCTGCATCATTTGCGTGACCCGGATGCCAGGTCCAGTCTAGGTAGTAGTAGACTCCTGCATCAATCTCATGGGGTTGAGGAAGCTTCAAACTCATTAGTTGAAGCTTCTGTCTCCTAAAAGTATGGTGTCAGGTAGACCATGTTGAAGATAATGGAAATGACACAATATCCTAATAAGTCAGCCATGTAGGTGTTGTCATTCCGAAGCACATCCTAGTAAAATAAGAACTTATCCTCTTTTGGCACAACCTGAGCTAGTGTTGCATATCGACATAGATTTTTATAAAGCAACTCCAAAGCCATTAAATTTATAATTTTCCTCTTACACTCATCATGCTTGGCAGGTACATCTGATAAACAAATTCGTCAAGAGAAACTAACTCTCGATTGAAATCTATGGCAGAATGGGCAATTCTCAATGAAAAACACTCAAGAGATATATCTTCTTCTTCTATTAAAAGAACTGGATCCCAATGTAGGATATTCTTTCCCGCAAAACTCCTAAGGCAATTTCCAACACTGTGAGTCATCCCTCATGTCTAACAATTTGTCAGTGAATACACTATTGAACTGAATTTAATACCCAACTGACCCCATATGATCTTCCAAAAATAGTTCAAAATCTTCTCATATTTGATATGTTGGATCTCCCTTAGCTGGGGCAACTCAGAAGGTAGACTATTTATCTGAAAAATTCTGAAATTCGCTTATATGAGCTTATCGTGTGTCCGATATCGACTTCTCAAACACATGACCCTTTTGTACTTCTCATATCAATCCTGTTGATGCTCCTCTCAATGACTGAAAAAAGTAGTTTGAAGTACCACAATCTCATACTCTGCATGAATGTTCATTATCTCAGCCTCTCTCATCTAGAACAATTATTGTTAACCCGTCAAAGTATCTCTCATGGGCTCAGCTCAAATTACATGCATCTCTCCCACATCAGTTGGCAACTCGTACCCCTCTTTTATGTCCTCACTTTCTTCAATGTATACAACATCATTGTTCATTTCTTCACTTGCTCCTTGTTAGATGAAATAGAATGTACTCTTGTTTGGCCAATCTGATGCACTGTGCCCAAAATCGTGGCACCTGACACACTTTTTGCTGCGAAAAATTTGTGAATGTTGTTTGGCTCCACATGTTCTCCACTCTGAATTAGTTTCTTCTTGGGAGAGGTCGACTTGGATGTTCCCCTCAATGTACTCCGACTACATGATCCTAGGGTTGAACTCTGTCTGTAAGATGTGGAGGTATTCGGTGATGTTTTACACTTTTGAAGCTAGGGTCTGAACATCCTATCTATAATGAACTGGTAGATATTATCACTATATCTTTTGTTTTATCATAGCCTAGGTAATAATTTTACTGTTTCATTCTTGTTGTCTAAGAATTTTCAAATTCTCCTATCATAGATACGCATTCTTCTTTAACTTGTTAGTGATCTGTTTCATAATTTTGTCCGGCGATAAGTTGATACAAAAAGACACATTCTGTGGTCTAGAGCCACTCAATGAACTCGTCGGGATCCATGTGAAAATCAAACTATGATAATTTCATCTTTACTTCGAGATCCCGACTTTTTGACATTTTATGAAAAATCTTCAAGGTAGTGGTTCCTCTTTGGAATCTACCTGGTGGAAGAGATTTATTGTAGTCTTTCGAACTGGTAAGAAATTGTTATGGCTACAAGTGACCCTTTTGAATTGCCTCCTCTAGAAGAAGGTAAGCCTCTGTTGCAGTTGGAGGATGATACGTCTCGAAACCAAAATCAGCAAGCAAACCGCGACGAAACAAAAATAGATAGGTGGAAAAAACAGAAACTAGGCATGCTCATACAAATGATCAAAGGAAACAAGAAAGATACAAGGTTGATCTACTATTCAATAGATAGATCGTCTCTTCCACACCCTAGACATCGATAGGAACACCACAAGAAGAAAAAAAACAACAACCACAACATGTATAAAAAAAACAAACACTAGGTTTTTCACCTTAAAGAATCCCCCCATGGCCTTTTAAAAACATTTTTTTCCCACTTTCCCTCCAAACCTAATTTAATTTTCCCTCGTGGACCCAAAACTCTCCCTGCCTTCTCCTACGACAAAATGCAGCTCCGCCTCTTCGTCGGAATAGGATCGGCCCGTCTGTGAGTTTAGCTGGCCAGTGGGAGGGCGCATTTGACCAATCCCTCCTAGATCGGTCCCAGATGGGCAAAACATTACTCCTCTCTCAAAGAAGTACATTGTCCTCAAGGTGGAAGGATGAAAACTACTTGTGGATCACATTGTAAAGCTCCCATGTTGCTTTATAGTGTAGCAATCTTTTCCACTTAACCAATACCTCATTCGTTCCCCCTATTCCTCGGCGCACTCCTTCAATTTCTAACAGCTCCAAAATCACCTACAAGTCCTCCGCAGCGTTGGCGGTAGTGTAGATAAGGGTGTATGATCTCCAATTGCGCGTCTTAGTTGCTATATATGGAAGACCGGGTGTAGTGTGGGCGATGGTGGTAACTTCAAACGATAGGCCACTACTCTAAAGTTTGCTATCATCTCATAAGGCCTAAAATAACTCGACTCTTATCTTCCTCAGTTCTTCACCCCTTTTGCTCTCCTGTCTCAAGGCTTCCCAATCTAGAGCCAAGGGTACTGATAGGAAATTTAATTAGGGTTCCTCCTCTTTTATCGATAGTGCGCCAGCTACTTTGTTCTCCAATCCTGCTCGGTACCGAATCTTAAAATCATAGCCTTGTAGCTTATATAGCCATATTTAATGCTCTTCAATGACCAATCGCTGCTCTAGAAGATACTTTAAACTCCTCTGATATGTCTTGACCAAAATCTCACCCCAATTGGTAGGGCCGTCACTTCTAAATGGTCAAGACAATTGTCATCAATTCCCGCTCATATACTGACTTTAGTCGCGCTCTGACCGTAAGAACTTGATTGAAGTAGGCAATCAATAACTAATCCTGCATGAGCATTACTCTCAATCCGTACCTTGACACATCTGTCACCACCACAAATGGCTTACTGAAATTTAGAAGTGCTAAAACTGGGATGCTAGTCATGGCCTCTTCAAATGTTCAAATGTATGTGTCGCAACTTCACCTCATTTGAAATTGTCTTTTCTCAACTGCTCCGTCAATGGTCATTTTATCGTGTCATCCTCTCACGAACTTTCGATAGTATCCGGTGAGACCCAGGAATCATCTCAACTTCTTCAAATTCCTTAGTAAGTGCCAGTTAATCATAACCTCGATCTTGGACTGGTCTACTACCCCTGTTTTGGTCAAATGCCCTAGGTACTCCACCTGTAACTGTGTAAAAGAATATTTTTTGAAGTTAGCATACAACTGGTGCTCCCTCAACATCTCCAGAATTGTCCCTGGTGCCCCACATGCTGTCTCTGTATGATTATAGAACAGAATATCATAAAAAAAAACTAGGAAAAATTTTCAGAGATAAGGTTGAAAAACATTATTCATGAGGGATTGAAATGTCTTCAGAGCGTTGGTAAGGCTAAACATCATCACTAAGAACTCATAATGTCCTTTATATGTCCTAAATGTTGTCTTGTGCACATCCGTTGGATTCAACTTGATCTGGTGGTACCTTGACTTAAGATCAATTTTTAGAAAATGAGTGCCCCATAAAGCTTATCTAGTAACTCATTAATCATTGGGATAGAAAACTTGTCCAACAAAATTTCCTTGTTCAAAGCTCGGTAATCCACGCAGAATCTCTAACTGCCATCTTTTTTCTTCACCAACATGACGACAAACACTAGGCTTGATAATCTCAATCTTGAGCATCTCTCAGATCAACTTCTTTATCTCATCTTTTTGAATCTAGGGATACCAATATGGTTTGACGCTGATCGAAGAAACACCCTCCTTCAATGTAATAGGGTGCTCGTGTTTTATCCGAGGAGGTAACCAGCTTGGCTGCTGGAAAACATCAGTAAACTATCGTAGGAGCTGCTAGACCCCTTTCGAAAACTCTGCCAACTCTGAATCTTAAACCTCCTCAACACTCTGCAACTCCACCAAGTAACCCATTCCCGCTCCTCGAATCGACTTGACCATGATTTTGAGTGACACCATGGTTTTGCATAAGCTAGCATCCCTCCACTTGGAACTCCATCGTCAAGGATTTCCAATCCACCTTCATCTCTCCCAATGTTCGTAGTCACTTCATCCCCAAAAATCACATTTTTGCTGCCCAAATCTAAAGAAAGTCTTCCACAACTTGTATGTCATATAGTGTTAGAATCAACCCCTTGCAAATTTCCCGACTTTTCTCCACCTTCTCTGTCCCCATAATGACGCTAAAGCTCCCAATAGTCACCAGCTTCAACCCTAGCTTCTCCACAACCTGATTTGAGATGAAGTTATGTGTGGCCCCGCTATCTACCAACACCACAATCAATTGTTCCCCGATCCACCAACTTTCATGGCGTGATTTAGAATAAATCTCACCACTAAATTGAGGGACACCTTCGTCACATCTAAATGCAAATGCTCATCCACCATCGCATCCTCTTCTGATCCTTGAATCTCTGTATCCTCCTCTTGAACAAACAAAATCTGAAGAGCGTATTCCTTGCAACGATGTCTTGGGTGTAATTCTTATCTTAGAAGTAACATAATCTTTTTTTCTCTTTTATCCTACACTTCTGCATCTGTGAAATGCTTGAAACTACCCCTGGGGCGGGGTCCTGTATTCTTCTCTTTTGAGGCCTCTTTCTAAAAAGACACCGTCTGGGTCCTCAGTGACATGACTGTCAAGGTGCTCTTGTAGAATCCTCTTATGCTGTCGCTTTTACTGGTCTTCTTCACCTATTTCTTGTCCTCTATCATCTGGGCGAGCTATATCATTTCACTTAATCCTCGCAGTCTCAAGGGACAAATGACCGCTCCTTTGTTGAGCTTCAGGCCTTTCAAGTTCCTTTCCAAGCCTGCTGTAGAAATCCCCCTCAATCTCCCTGACAAGAGCTCGAACTTCTCTCAACACTCCATCACAGCCCCCTCCTAAGTCAGAGCATAGAACTGCTCGTGTAAGTGTCCATCCTGAATGACTCAGAAACGTTCCAACAAACAATCTCAAAACTTCTCCCATGAGTGTATCAAATATCTTGCCCTCATCTACTGAAACCATGTTAAAGCCTTCTTCTCCAAGCATAATCCCGCTTCCATGAGCTTCTCTTCCTCAGTCAATTCGTTCATCACAAAGCATTGAACTACCATATACGTCCATCCATGTGCATCCTCCCCCTCGAAGATTAACATCTTCAGTTTCCTAACCCCTTATACCATCCCTTCTCCAATTTTCGGCCCATCCCTCTCCATCAGAAGTCTCCACCCCCTCTCCTCTTGGAGTCCTAGGGGGGCGCTCTAGTAAGTAGATGACGTCTTCTTCATTGTCTTATCGCTTGATCTCCTTCCCTTTTGACCTAGCCAAGGGTTCCCTGATCAATCCTTAGTTAGAATAAGCAACTTTAGCGATTGGCACGACCTTAGCTTGCATCTCGATGAGCTTTTTCATCATCTCCCGCATTTCTCTTATGCTTTCAAATCCACTCTCCATTTGACTTTCAATAGAAGAAAACCTAGCCTGCATGTTGGTGACCTCTTTTCCATTTTTGATTTGATTTGCCTTACCTCGCCTTTTAGCACATCCACTTTCTTTGTTGTCATCTCATCAAGATCTATGCTCTGATACCAAATTGATATGCCTCGAAACCCAAATCGGCGAACAAAGTACAATGTAACGATAATAGATAAGTGAAAAAAACACAGACGAAAGCATTTCTTATAAAGGATCAAGGAAAACAAGCAAGATACAAGGTTGATCTCCTGTTTGAGAGGTAGATTGTCTTTCCTACACCCTTGACATTGCTAGGAACAACACAAAAAGAAAGAAAACAATAACCACAACAAAACATGGTATTTCCCCTTAAAGAACCCCCCATGCCTTTTGAAAACTTTCCTTTTTCTGCTTTCCCTCCAAACCTGTTTTAAATTCTCCTCCTTGAGTATGTAATTAAGTCTCTCGTGGACCCCAAACTCTCCCCGCCTTATTTTCCTGAGGCAAAATGTCGCTCCTCCTCTTCACTTGAACAGGATCGACCCGCATGTGGGTTTGGCAGGCCATTGGGAGGGCATTCGACCGATCCCATGATGGGCGCAACAAAGGATTTCCAAATGCATCTCTTCTATGGTAAGTTCCTAAAAATCTCTTTGCAGGTTCCCAAAAACAAAAATGGGGTAATTCCCCCTGAACAAGGCCCAAGCCAATGGCCCCTCCGTGGCAAGGGTAAAAGGTAAGGTTGAAGAACGGGAAAAAAGGGAATGGGCAAAGGTAGGGTGGGAAAGAAAATTTTGGGTTAGGTGGTGGAGGATTGGGATAACCCTAAAATAGGTTGATCTTAAGCTAACTCTAACACCAGATGACACCGAAATTAACTCAAAAAATAATAGAAAAGTAAATATTATTACCAAAACCAAATATATGATTACAACAAAACACACTTGAAAGGAAAAACAACAACAAACATAAGACACAGACCACCCCACAAGAGATTCATCCAAGGGTGGTGGTAGCAGGTTACATGAGAGTGGATGGCGTGGTAAAGAGTCGGAACGGTGGTAGTGGTGTTAGCAGGCAGTAATAGCAACAACACGGGGATTGTGGGGTTGTGGGTTGAGGATGGCAGCAAACCTGAACGGAAGAACAACAGACTGACATCGATAAAACAGTAGTTACTGTTTGGGGGAGATAAAAATGTGGGCATAAGTTAGGGGGGCAATGGCAACGTAAAGGGAGGAGGGTTACTTTTGGAAGGCGGTAGGAAGGGTACATGGAGTTCTTGAAGGGGGACAGGAAAGTGGACTGCAGGAAATAGCTATAGGGGTTGTTTGGTAACTGCAGTAGTGGAGGAGGGCAAGGAGGCGTGACTAGGTAGGAGGCTGCTACGTTGGTCGGCGTTTGGATGGCAGGAGGCAGTAATGTGATAGGTGGTTGGGTAGAGCGGCAAGAAGGTGTGGGGGTTGCAGGAACAGCACAGGCATTGTTCTTTGGAGCAGCTGCATTAGATACGGTGACAGAAGCAGCGAACAAAAGGTTGTGTAGTGGAAACTCAAGGATAGTCACCACATCGGAATGAAATACAGTCGGAGCATCGATACACCAAAATAATATATTATTTTAAACACATATTTTATGCTTGTTTTTTGTGACATTGCACTTTAAAGAAGGTTATTTTCATATTTTTTGTTGCAGGTATATCATTTTAGGCATTTGAAACAAAAAAGACAAAAAAAATGAAATTTGGAACCAAAACATCGACTTTTGGGATTCTGGCGCATGATGCGCCGTTTGACAAAGATTTGACGCATGATGCGTCAGAGACTACTTTTTGCAAATTAAGGCGGTTCTAGACGAATTTTATGCGAATTTTCAAAGGAACACTTGTTCTACACGCTTATTGGAGTAATTCAATGCATCTAGATACTTTGGAAGGTTATTTTATGAATGGATATGTCTCTTTGATCAAATGACACATCTTTTGAATTTAAAAGAGTTGACTTTTGGAAGAAACTTTTGAAGGGGAATTTTGAATTCTTTTTCAAAGGAGGCAGCCCAAAATAAAGAGAAGACTTCATAGAGAGGAAAATAAGAGAAAGGGAGAGAGAGAAAGTTGGCGTGAGCGGCAAGAGGAGAGAAGAGGAGATTTTCTTCTAGAGTTGTAAGTGAAGAGAAAATGTGAGAGATTTCTTCTTCATTACACTTCTAATAGAGAATTGAGTGGGATTGTGAAGAGAGAAAGATTTGCAGAGAACTTCTAGGGATTTGCTTGCGAAGAATTGTGAGATAAATTGTGTATTTTTTTCTTTTGTTTTGTAAAGTTGTTTTTATATATGAAATCTGTGTTTTGTCATATCTTTCTCATGAATTCTGAGTAGTCTTCTTTATCCTTCTCCCTACTTTGAGATATGATTTTGTGAAGAATCGATTTTGTTTTCTACGGTTTTAAATGTTCATAATTTGTGATAATTCGAACTCTGATCTTCATTTATTTTTCGATTTAGCCAATTGAAATGCTAAAACTTTTTTAGAGACATATGTTCTAAAAAAGATATGATTTCTACAACATAGGGAAAATCACATTTGATTTCATGGGGGAGTATGACATCCATGGGACTGAGTGCAAATAAATAGGAAAATATATTTTGTTGGATGCAGAATTAAAGATTTTAAGGTGACAGACTAGAACCCACAATTTGGTCCAGTTGATTGAAAACTGATGCGAGATTGTTAGCCCTCAGGTGAGGGAGTAGTGAGAACTCTGAAGTGACAGCCGGTATCCTCCCAGCCTAACCACGGGATTAGGGACCAAACTCTGGATTAGTCAATTTTCTTTTAACATTTTGAAGAGGGTAAAGAATAAAACTGCTCCTATTTGGCACAAAACAATTTTTATATATATTTTCAAATGATTTCAATTTCTTCACAATCCATATACTCATTGTAGAGGGGAATGATATTTTCTTAAATTTGAACTTCCTGTTAAAACAAAAACGTTGTTTACTTTTCGTAATTTTACTTTTGAAAGTTAGTTCTTAGTTAGTTAACTTTATTTTTAAACTGCATTTTACATAGCATTTAAATTCAAACTTCACACTTTACTTTTATTTTTGTATTTTTAAATTATAAAATAATTTCAAAAACTTACTTCAATGATTTTTCAACTTCCCTGCGGGATCGATATTTAAAACTACATTAGAGCCCTTTATTACTTGAGCGATACATATACTTACGTTGATTTTAACGGGGATTTGGCAGTTTAAAAATAATTTTAAAAGATAAACTATTTTCATAAAAAATATTTTTGTTGGGATTATATTACACATTTATTATATATGTGTCGTATGTAATTTTGTAATATTGAAAAATATTTACACACTAAATCTACCCCGCGCATCAAGTATCACTCGTCCATAAATACAGCCTTAGAAGAGAAAACTGAAGATGTCGATGGCTGTCATGACAGAAGACACGACAAAAACTGAAAATTAAAACCCTATTACAACACATGTAGAAAAAGAATAGAAAGGAATGAAGCATAAAAATAAACATGCTAAAAATTGGAAAGGAATAAAAAACGTAGCCGCTCTCTTTGGCTTTGCGATGTCACGTTTAGTCTAGGTTGTGGGAGACGTCGGTGTCAATATCCAACAATACAAAAAATAACTTCTAAACCAAAGACACTTCTATATCCATGTTGGATGGGACAATCCCCACAAAATGATTACAAACACCAAATGCAATTTAAAATATCAGCAAGTATAATATTCATGTAATTTTTAGAAAATAAAAAGTGTAATTATCTTTATCCTAGTCCTTCGATCATAATAAACACATAACTCAATGTGGTTTACAATGAGGTTAATCCCATACTTCAAACTAAAGGGTCATGGCCATTTTATGCTTCTAACTAAAATGTTGCAGTTATCTTTTGCTTTAAACTCCATGAGTTGTGTTAAAATGACGTTTTTTTTCCCAAGGATCAAATGTATAATGGGAAGATTGATCAAATATTTTCCTATTTTTGTTGGATACATCAGGGATCGGCTTTAAGCCCATATATTTTTGCTTTAGTTATGGAGGGTCTTACTGGACATCTACAGGAGCATGTACCTTGGTGTATGCTTGTTGCTGATGATATCATTCTTGTGGATAAAACGAGAGAAAAAGCCCAGAAAAACTTGAATTATGGAGTTCTGCATTGGAGTCTAAAGGCCTTCATTTGAGTAGAACTAAAACTGAATAAATGGAATGTAATTTTAGTAGTAGTAGCTCTAGTAAGAGAAGTGTGACTTTGGGTGATCAAATTATTAAAAGTTGTGAACAATTTAGATATCTTGGATCTGTTGTTCAAAGTGATGGTGATATAGATGGTGATGTTAATAGTAGAATTCAAGTTGGTTGGTTGAAGTGGAGGAATGCTTCGGGCCTTTTGTGTGATCAAAAAGTACCACTTAGACTGAAAGAAAAATTTTATAAGACGGTGGTGACACCTACAATGCTCTGTGGCGCTGAATGTTGGCCTTTAAAAGAGAAGCATAACAATAAGTTAAGTGTTGCCGAGATGAGAATGATTACGTGGATGAGTGGCTTTAAACTTAGAGACAAAATCTGAAATGAATATATCCGTGATAGGGTTGGTGTAGCTCCTGTGACGGACAAAATTAGAGAAAACCGTCTTAGATGGTTTGGTCACATTAAACGTCGACCATCTGATGATCCGATTAGGAGAGTAGATATTTTAGATTCGAATTGTGTTAAAAAAGGCAGAGGTAGACCTAGAAAGACTTGGGCTTATTGTATAAAAAATGATGTTAATTTACTAGAATTAAATGAAAATATGACACTAAATAGGACGCAATGGAGAAAAAGGATTCATGTAGCCGACCCCACGAAATGGGATTAAGGCTTTGTTATTGTTGTTGTTGATCAAACGTATAATGAGACAGCAACAACCTCATTATCCTCCACGCCATGATCCCCACCACCTCTCTTATACCCACAAATGGGAATATTCTTGTTAAGCTTTTCTCCTCATTTTTTGTGCTATCTCAACGGCCATCACTCAGGTTTTGCCCACTCAGTGGTTGATGAACCCCGAAAAACAAGCACTGGTTGCTTTTGTGATGACCTGAGTCACTCTTCTCAAGGTATATGCTCCAATGTGAGAAAGGTAGATCATCAGGTATTTTTTATAACTCTTAATTATTCGTTAAGCTCCTAACACTCATAAAAAAATTCAAGTTCTGGACTAGTGATTCCATTGGAAACCATTGATTTTGATTTCAGATTTAACATAAAAAAATAACAGAACAAAATAGATTAAAATTTGTATTGCAACTGGCAACTAACAGCAAAGCAACAAAAATAATACAGTTATTTATTATAATACCAATTGTGGCAATTTGAAACCTTAACAAATCTTTCTAGGCCCGTGGCGCTCAAAGAACAATTTGAAGTCTGCTGTGATGGGGACAAAACAGGAGTTTCTTATCATCAACTGCATATAAACAAATGACGAGATGATCATGCAGGAATGCTATAACCTATCCGAGCAATATGTCAAAACTCCACTGTGATGGGATCAAAGCGAGCAAAAGAGGACGAAAGGTCAAACTATGGCAAAAATTTTGAACAAAGTTGAATAATCACCATTTAAGTAGAAAAGAGGGTGTGACAGTGGTGTCAATGAGCAGTTGGAAGGATGCATTAAGAGAGTTAAGCAAGCTGTTCAATGGCAAGGAGGCGAAGCTCAAGCTGGTGCAAGGGCTATAGATGAGAGGATAAGGAAAGGGACTTGTGAAGCGAGGGGGAAGGAGAAGATTGTAAGCTTACTTCAAAATAGATTTGGGCAGGAATAGCACTTCTTCAATCATCTTGGGTAGAAAGGAAAAATGTGACACTTTATTCAAAAATATATTGTTAAAACACATGGTTTTTGGGTTCACTGTCATCAACAGATGGGATAAAGTGTAGCAACAACAAAACAAAAAGGAAATATGCATGAACTTTATAATCCTTCTCTTAAAAGCATAACCACATCAAGAAAAGGCATCCCTGGCAACCAGATAAAACTTTTGAGATTTGTAGTTAGTTTAGGGTTTTATTTATAAATAAGAATTATAGAAAAAGTCTAGGAGTTTATTTGTATGAACAATATAAGGCTCTATATAAAGCCCAAGTCATTAATGAATAGAATAACTTTTTAGAGCAATTATTTCTTAATGATATCGGAGACCCCTAACCCAAGTCGTCGCTACGGTGCTGCTGCAATACCGCTGCTACTCTCTTCTAACCGGCTGCCGCATCAAGAAAAACTAGATAGGAGGAGACTTTGATTTCAAATGCGGGGTGCAAGAAGTGCCTTCGGTGCAGGGAAGATCGATTGAAAGGAAGAGGAGACGCCTTCGGCTACTGGTTCACGGCAGAGAGGTTCGTGCGGCTCAATTGGAAGGAAGAAGTAACATCCTTGGCTACTGGTTCGTGGCAGAAAGTTTCTTGCGGATCGATCAAAAGCAAGAGGTGATGGCCTCGGCTGTTGGTTTGCGGCAAAGAGGTATGAACGGCTCGAGCTAGGGCAAAAGGTGAAGCACTTGTGAAACTAGAGCAGTGGAGAGAACTTCGGTTTTGCGTGCGTGTGGTGATGACGAAGGCTGGGAAATGCTGCGTCATTTCGAAGTGAGCAGGTGGGAATAGCTAAATTGAGTTTGATCTTGACGAAGAGATAGATCAAGATCAAGTCTAAAAGAGGAAGAAACTCGTGTGATCTGTGTGATATGAACTTGGATACTTGCGATTGAAGATATTAGGAGACGGAGATAGCATGGGAGAGAAAATATTGGAACTTCTGAAAAAGATAGATCTTGAAGTTCTGAAGGTCTTGTTTAGACTCAAATAGGAAGCTAGCATCTCAACGCGAGCCAGCACCTTAGCACATGCTCCGACGCAAATGAAGTTAAATCTCACTCTTGTTGATCTGAAGCTTCATGGACTGGCCACGTATCTGAGTTGGTCACATCGAATCAAGATTACTCTAGTAGGGAAGATACTAGAGGGATATCTAGTGGGAGTCCAGCAAAGGAGTGACAATGCTGAGGGGAATGAGTGGAGGACCACACACGCCTTGCTTTATACCTGGCTATTCAACTCAATGGTTCCCTCGATTGACTCATCAATAGATGACATTCAAAATGTGAGGTAAATCTAGGCGAAGTTGAAGAGAATCTATGTTGGGGACTCGAAACCATATGAGGTTGTTCCAGATTTAGTGTGAAATAAAGTCAGTGGTACAAGGTGCTAAATCGATTCAAAAGTACTTAATAGATCTGGAGCAACTGTGGAAAGATATTGATCACTTCTCACCGATGTCAAGTTGTGGCAATCTGAGATGCAAGAAGAGGAAAATCTTTTCATAGATGAGGACTATGCAGCTTCTGGCTCATTCAAACCCGACCTTTGATCAAAGGAGATTCGTTCTCCTACCCTAGGAGACGATCCCTTCACTAGATGAGGTCATCACTGCGATAATACAAGAGGAGAGTTGCATGGGGCTACACTCTGAGTCGATTGTACTTCCAGGTACGCGATCAGTTTTGGCTGCCTCGAGTTCAGGTATGACAGGCGTCCAGGGGGATGTTCACAAGTACTGCAACTGCGGTGAGGTAAGAGATCTGAGTAAGGTCTATCCTAGGCCACCTAAGGAGAGAGACAACTAGACGTGGGCTGGTTGTGGAGGTCGAAGATGTGAAAGAGTGGGCGACCGGGCAAATCTAATGGTAGCAGAGGACAAGAGAGAAACAGGTGTGGTCTTTATCGACGCAAAACCATGAGTTTCCAAAGATGGTGAAGAGAAAACAAAAAACAACATTGCTACTTATGCTCACTCTGATAAAGCTACTAGTAATACACATGCTCTTGTTGTTATTTCCATCACAAGATCACCATAATGGATAATAGATTCTGGTGTATCTCGACAGATGATATGTACGGTTAGAGAGGTCTCTTCCTATACTCAACTAGTAGTTTCGGAAAGCATCCAGAGTATTTATAGTACAACATAACTTGTAGTTGGCGAGGGTACAGTGAGATGTATGGATTCCATGACTTTGTCTAAAGTTTTGCATGCTCCTTCCTTTCTGATGAATCTTTAATTCATTAATGTCATCATTTTTCAACTAAAATGTATTATTTCATTTAATATTCCTAAAGTGATCTTTCAAGAGAAAGGGATAAGCCAGACAATTGAGATTGGAATGTGGCATAATGGACTTTGGTACTTGGACAAAAAGAGGATGGATTGGGCCTTGACATCCATGATAGAGAGTATCGAAGTAAGGGGATATGGGAGTCATTTTTATCCTTCGTTATATGAAAATGTAAATAAACAAAAATTTATTTGTGTTGCTTGTGAGTTTAGCAAGCTTACTAAAATCTCTTATATTAGTTCTGGGAATAGGGGTTCTTGTGGTTTTGATTTGATACATTCTAATACTTAGGAATCCTATTCTACGAGTTTGAAGAATAATTATCAATATTTTGTGACTTTTATCGATTGTTTTTCTCGTGTTATTGAGTTGTATCCGATGAAATGTAAAGGTGATGTGTTGTTTGCTTTAAAGATTTTCACAAAGCAATCTAGACTCAATATGCCAACAAGTTGTTTGGTGAATACTTATCAGCTCAAGAGATACAAAATCAAATCACATGTCCATACATATCAACACAAACGAAATAACATACTAGAATAATAGGCATCTTCTAGCGGCAGCCCTAAACATGATCACGATGAATGTCTTAAAGCACTTGTGGGGGCGCAAACAGTTTTGACAGCTGCTCAGTTGATCAACTTAATGCCCTCGAGAGTGTTGAATTGGACCTCTCCTTATCATATATCAAAATGGGATAATATCAAAATCCTCCGATTGAAGGTATTTGGTTGTGTATGTTTTGTGAAAAACAACAAACCATCAATGGAGAATTTAGATCCCAGAGTTATGAAATGTGTTTTGGTGAGTTATTTTTCTACAAAGAAATGGTATGTTTATTGGAGCTTGATAGAGAAGATATTGTTTGTGAATAAGGATGTCTTTTATAGAATTCGAACTGTACTATACCCTAGAGGTGACCTCGCCCTTTGGTGACTCGTCAGATACTGGAGATACGAGACAATAGGGGGTGAGCAGTAATTGTGAGAGATTAGTACATGTGAGAGTGATGCATTGTTCTATGATGTGGGATGAATCGACCGAGTTGGAAATTGAAATGATTGAACCCAAAGGTGTTGAGATTTGGGCTAAAGGGGAGCTGAGGGTATGTGCAAGGAGGAAACATAATGAGAGAATTATGCTTGCAATGCCACTTGTGCCAGCAAGTCTCTTTGTACCTATTTACCTCAACTCTTGAGGTGCCCACACCATCCACCTCAAACTCAAAATTAACACGTGAAATTATTCCACTTCTCTTCCAACCCCATAAATTTAAGGACTTTTGGCAACAATGCGGGAAATTCTCTTGATCGTTTCGGGTGGGAGCATGACACTGTTTAGTTTGATTCATACTCTATAATATCCCCTGTACATGGAGCATTCATTACATTTTAGAAATTCTCTCTATACCCAAAAGTTGGTAGTAACTAAGGAGGATCCCAAGTGAAAATGGTCATACATGAAGAGCTAGGGGCTCTTGATATGGGAGATAGTGCCACAACCCACGAGGAAAAGAGCAGTTGGGTGCAAGTAGATCTTCACAGTAAAACAAAATCCACAAGAGAATGTAAAGTATTACAAAACACAATTACGATAAAAGGCTACACTCAGACATTTAACATTGACTATGACGAAATATTTGCACCAGTAACAAAAGTTGAGCACAACAAGATCACTAATTTCTCTGGCAGTGAATGGTAGGTGCAGATTACACCAATTCGATGCGAAGAATTGTTTCTTCATGGTGAGTTATTGGATGAGGTGTATATAAAGATACCACCAGAATTTAGTACAGGCCATACAGTAGACAAGGTGCGTAGACTTAGGAAGTCACTTCATGGCTTAAAGATGTCTCCTCAAGTGGGTTTGACAAGTTTAGAAAGGCTATAGTGAGCATGGGATATTACCAAATCAATGCCCATCATATGGTGTTCTTTCGACAACATGGAGATCACACCAGTATGTCTGTTGTGAATGTTGATGACATAATTTTCACTGGTAATGATGAAGTAGAGATTACTCAGCTAACGATATGATTGGGAAGAGAAATTGAGGTGAAGGACATTAGACAACTTAGATACTTGGGATTGAGGTGGCCTGTGGACCAAAGGGGATGGTCATATATAACAGGAAGTATGTACTGGATCTCCTCACGAAAATGGTCATACTAGGATGCAAGGTTGCAGTCTCTCCAAATAATCAAAAGGCCAAGTTGAGTGTAGAGGCGATAGAGTCAGCTGATCGTGAGAGGAAGTAGAGATTAGTGGGCGTCAGGCCTATCTAAATCACACTTTTTCGACATTTCATTAGCAATGAGTGTGTTAAGCCGCAACATGGATGCAGTTGATCTTCAGAAAGAATAAGCATGTAGGCATTGAGAGCTATTGTGACTCTGACTAAGTGAGTTTTCCTGATGACAGGAGGTCCACAATAGGATATTGCATGTTCATAAGGGGCAATTTGGTCTCATGGAAGAGCAAAAAATACTCGGTAGTAGCGAGGTCAACAACAGAGACAGAGTACAAGGGTGGGTCATGGCCTTTGGAGTTGTCGAGATGATGTGGCCGAGAGCCTTGCTGATAAAGCTCAAGACCAAGCAGCTCGAATGAATTTGTGATGTGACAAAAAAGTCAGCATTCAACATTGCCAACAACCCGGTACAACATGATTAAACCAAATATGCGGAGATTGATAAGTTCTTCATTAAGGAAAAGTTGAATAACAAATTTTTGAAGGTAAGTCATGTAGCCACTAGAGAGCAAGTGGTTGACTGCCTCACTAAAGAACTTAGCTCATTAGATTTCTCTAGGTTATGTGGCAAAATGGGCTTAGTGAATATCCTTTGCCAATCTTGAGGGGGAGTATTGAGATTTGTATCTAGTTTAAAGTTCTATATGTAAATAGGAAATATAGAAGTTTAGGGTTTTATTAGTAAGAACGTTGTAAGGCCCTATATAAGTCCATATCATTAATGAATAAAATATTTTTTAGAGAAATCATTTCTTTAAAAACAGGACCATAGAACAGGGTGCCAGCCATATAACTGAGTTTAAGGATCATCAACTAGAGATAAAATAGTAATTAAATATAAATTAGGCGTTCAGGCAAATAATTACTAACATCAGGCATTCAAGTCCTTACAAA
>NEWO01000017.1:2533922-2566260 GCA_003013225.1 Phalaenopsis aphrodite
GAAATTGAGTGCTTGGGACCACTCGTGCGAGTTTTCACAAAAATGAGTAAAGAAGCGGTTTGAAGTTCTATGGGAGGTGGGCTCCGTTACTAGTCTGCTAGGATGGTCAACCAGGAACTCCTAAGGCTAGATCCTAGGTTCTAAGATTAGGAGGCTAAGATCTCACTAAAATGAGGTCAACAATGCAATGTTGTGAAAACTAAAGGCTTGTTTGGGATCACTCTTATTTTTTATTTTTGTTTCAGTTTTTCTATTTTTCTTTTTCTTTTATTCCTTTTTTTCTTTTTCTTTTTTGCTTTTAAAGCAAATCAGCATGTTCTTAAAAACACTTATACTTTATTTTAACTAGTGAAACATGTTTTGTCTTAAATCAACATATAAACAAAATAAAATAAAAAATAAAAAATAGAAAATAAAAAAATAAATGTGATCCCAAACGGACCCTAAAGATATAATAAGATCCAGAAGCCAGTAGCACCTAAGAAAACATCTATTTAAGTGATAATCTTTCATGAAGTCAAGAGCTACATGTTTATGAGGATAAATAGGGACCCAAAACTATTGAACTTAGAACTAATGTAAACCTTGAACATGGCTGACCTATTGCTGAGCCTAATATGATGAATATAGATAGCCATCTACCATCCAGATCATAGCCAATTTGTTTATTTAGCGAAGACAAGCACAAATTTAAAAGCGCACCATTTTATGAAAAAAAATCAAATTAAATGAATAATATTTTTGACGCGTGAGTTTACCGCCCCGCGGTACTGAGTTTACCGCAAACGCATTACTGCAGCTACAACAGTAACCGCGGTCCCCTTTCTAGTTTCTCCCGACACTGTTCCCAAATTTCTTAGAAGTCTTCATCCGTCTCGTATAAGTATTTTATAATCTCAAAGCCTACAACATGAGTCTGCATGATATCGGAGTAAACCCAAACCCCAATAGAAAGACAATATTATCATTGAAATTCAAAATGTTAGACACGTAGACTCTTAACAATAGAAAAATAACACAACGTAAAAAGACACCCTAGGGCGAGGACGAGGGCAGTTACTGGTGGCTAGAAAGCAAGTAGGGGTCGGATGGGAGCTGGTTGTGAGGGCAAAAAGGGTGGAAGTGAATTCTGGCAGCCATTGGGCAGCAGGTAAAATGAGTGTGGTGGTTGTCTGGTAGGTTAGTGAAGTTGGCAGTAATTCTGAAAAGGCTGGAAGCAGTTACGGGAGAAGCTATGGATAGATGGGGGTAAGGGAAGCGGCCACGGCAAGTGACTGGAGCAGCAGAGTGTAGGATGCAACAATTAGAAGTAAAGGGCGGGAAAGGGGCAGCTGGAAGCAGAAGAGGGGGTGTGAGGATTAGACGGTAGCAAGAGTTTGTTGTATGGTAGGTTGACAGAAGTGTATGTGGTAGTACCTGGGGGCAAGAGGGTCTGCAGTAATCAAAAATAGAAGGAAACGGGCAGGGGAATTGCAGCAGGGCAGAAGCTGGGAGGATTAGAATTAGGTAGATGGGGTTGCAATTTCAGGAAATCCGGAGTAAAATACGGCGATGGCAGGGGATGTTCTGAAGGATGAAATAGTCAAGGATAAACACAGCCTCGAAGCAAGATATAGTCAGAGCATCACTCGTCCTCATATACAACCTCCAAAGGGAAAGAGGGCGCCAACACTTGTCCTTAATAGAAACTTAAAATCAAACTCACAAAACATAACTTTAAAATAGAGAACAACATATAAATAGAAGATGGATAAGCGGGAAGAGGGAGGGGTGGGGGAATAATTCTAGCCTAATGAAAAGAGGGAGAGGGGACTGGTTCAGCCTCCTGCTGGGTTGAACCCTCTCCAACTGAATCGGTTGGGGTCGGTTCAGTCACCAAGCCCCACGTCACTGCATGGATGCGATCAGTAGGTGACAACGGCTCAGAGCGTCCGCGACATGGTTTGAGCACAAACTGGAAGGAAGCTAAGAATTCTTCTCGTGTGATTGAGCAAAACTAGAAGAAAGCTAAAAATTCTACCCATGTGACGTGTCGCCCTTTTAATTTGCTAAGATTGTTTAAAATTTTAAAGCTTCATCATCTGTGAAGAGAGTGAACTCGGTTGTCAGTAGGTAGTGACTCCAGTGCTCTAGGGCTCCAAAAATGGCATAAAACTCTTTGTTGTATGTGAAATATTTTTATCGAGTCTCGTTTAGTTTTTTGTTGAAATATTTTCGTCGAGTATCATTTAATTTTTTATTGAAATGAGGTGATTGCCTTGACTTAGTAGCAGCAACCCCTTCCTCTTCAACAGACCTTGGTATAGTCATTCGAGACGAGGCAGGTACGTGCCTCATGGTAGCGGGTAAGAAGTGGTTGAATTGGAGGCGGTTCTTGCCATCAAGCATTGGATCCAACCATGGCTAGTGAAAGTTTGTGGCATTACTGTTGAAGGTGATAATAGTAATGTCATAGGCTTCCTGCAAAGGCCCTTGGATCGCAAATTTTGGAGTAGCAACATCAGTACATTCCGTATTCAGCGTTTCTCACGGTCTTTAAGCATGTGATTTTTCACTTTATTCCTCGGTTTTTAACAAGGTTGCCAATTCTTGTGCTAAAAAAGCCTTGAAAGATAGTTTTTTTTCTTTTTGATGTGAATAGCTCAAATGAACTTTTTTTCCTTTATAAAAAATGATAGGTTGCATGCACGTAATGCCCAAGGGGGCATAGTTTTGTTATTTTTTTTCTTTTGATTAATGCAAGATGCAATACTCAAGGAAGTGTGACACTCATGGAGCACTGAGATGCTAACCAGCCTTTTAGGCCGACTCTTTATAACTTTTAGCACCCCCCCCCCCCCCCCCAAGGCTGGCTAAAGGCAAATGTTGATGGAGCCATATACACATAGTAATATGAGATGAAGTTGGGACCCTCATTGTTGCTATGGGTTGTGGGTTCCTTCATTGGGATTGCACTCAAGTGGAAAAGGAGGCTATTAATTCACTCTCTAGCCTTATTCAAGATTGGATGACAGAATGTAGAGGTATCATCATTGAAGAAGACAATGTCAATGTCATAGAGCACTATAAAAATATTTTGAACAAAAGACTTTGGCAAGCTAGCATTCCCAATAATCCAAACCTCAATTTTTTGCACAGATTCAAATAAGTTATATTCTGACACACTTTCAAGAGAAACATCAAAGTTGCTCATACTTGTGCTTTGATGACTATAGAAAATGATTTTGTTTTGACACATGTAAATTTGCTTGATCCTCTTTTTATTGCTTGCAAGAGAACAAGGGCCCCTTTTGATAGTGTTCTTAGGACCTAATTTATTTTTTGTTTTTCGTACCTTTTTGTTTGTTCTTTAATGCAAAATTCAATATTCAAGAAAGTGTCACTCTTTCGGCATGAAAATCTCAGGATGTTAACGCCTGCAATGGAAAAATTATGGGGAACAAAATTTTGCAAATCCAAATTGAGCCCAGCTTGCTTTAAAACATTGATGAATTGAATCGTAAACATTTGGGAAGGACCATCACTAATCTTGATTATCATTTAAATTTTCCACCTGTTGATAATCACTCGAAATGGCTTGATCGACTACAATTACACCCGAGAGAAAGATTTATCTGGTGACGTTTGTTACATGATGCAATTCCCACACATTGTTGGCTTGCTAGAAGGGGCATCGCTGACTCTCGAAGCTGCCCTTGGGGGTGCCCGTTTATTGAAGATAGGGATCATATTACTACTAATTGCCTATTGTTGTGCTGAATTAAAACTGTTATGGATAGATGGGGCATTAAAGTACCTATTTTTAACAACTTTAATATGATTGAGCAGCTCAAGAAGACACCAAATGCAGATTGGCACAGGCTTGTTGTTTTTGTTATGTTGTTCATCATTGGTTGCATGGTCACAATGCCAAAAAGCATAACCTCCCGTATGGTACTCCAACTATTCTTGCATCAACAATATTGGAAGTACTCACAAAAAAGCCACTTTTTACATTTCAAGAGCAATGGGATGCTAGCTGAACCTCGGGGTTGCTTCCTTCAATTTTTTTCTAGCATCCTCCCCTTCTCGGACGGCTCAAA
The DNA here is from genome assembly GCA_003013225.1 of Phalaenopsis aphrodite. Lineage (NCBI taxonomy): Eukaryota > Viridiplantae > Streptophyta > Magnoliopsida > Asparagales > Orchidaceae > Phalaenopsis > Phalaenopsis aphrodite. The sequence continues at coordinate 2,538,005 of NEWO01000017.1, forward strand.
GTGAACATGGACAGTGCTCTCCTTCCATCAAGGATTGCTAGTGCCAGGTGTATCATCCATGAAGAGATTCATGGGATTATTGCTGCCAGATGTCACTTCCAACATTTGGATAGCACTCAGGTTGAGATGCAAGCTATCAAATCCTTCCAATTCATTTGCTTACCATGGATTTTTTAGTACAAGCACAATATCATCGAGGGAGATAACAAGATTATTATGCAATTCTTGAAATCTAATATGAAGCAAGACATGCGGTGCAAAAGACCTCTGGAAGCATTGGATTTTGTTTTTCTTGTCTTTCAAACAGATTTAATTTTTCCATACAACTCGTAATTGTAATAGGGCCCTTAGTGGGTCATTTGTTTCAATGCAAGTAGATGAAGATAGGGAGTTTTCTACCATACTAGTAGGTGATAGGTCTCTTTTTCGTACATCATAAATACATACATGCATAGTTTTTATACCCATTTGATGTAGCAAAGCAAGATGCACTTTTCAAGAAAGCGTCACACTTATACTGAGATTCCTACGAGTGTGCTTAATGAATTGAAAAATAATAAACAGCCAATGTAGCATGTGAATTGGGACACCATTTGTAAATCAGTCCAAGCTGGTGGGCTCGGCTTTCATGCGTCAAAAAATTGGAGTGGCCCACTAAGGGCTTGCAAAGCTTGGTATTTTCTAAATAATGAGAAATCTAAGTGCCATAAATGCATTGCATCACTGTATGGTTCGTATTCTTGGACCCCTTATTATCGACGCAATAATTCCACAACGTGGAAGATAATTTGTGAAGGGGCTCGTTTCCTCCAACCCGTCTCATGGTAGGATATTGCCAATGGGGATCACATCAAAGTTCTCAAACACATGGATTGGCAACACTCCTCTAATTCGGCGGACTTGCCCAATTAGCTCCAACAGCACATAAAATTCTTATGTTTCCAATTGGATTGTCAATGGCAGCTGGAATATCCAGACCTTGCATATGCATTTTAATGAGGAAATGGTTTTGAGAATTGTTGGAATTAAAATACATCAAGAACTTCAAGCTTACCGACTTACCCTCTCTAATTTCTTAACGGAGAAAAGGATTACCGCAACTACATATGAAACACTTTTCCCGCCCTGTATTGAGAACTACATTTGGATGGGAAAACTCCAGCTATACCCACGCACGAAGTTCTTTTGGTGGCATCTATAGCAGGATGCCATCCTTACTCGATCGTGGTTAGCAAGGAGAAGACTCAGTGATAACACGCTATGCCCATGGGGCTGCTTAGTGGAAGAGGATAGATCCCATATCTTATCTAACTGCTCTTACTTTTGCAGGACTAAGGATACTTTGGCTTAATGGGGGATCACTACCCCCTCTTTCAACAATTTTGATGAAGCTATTGAAGGTCTCAAAACTGTCCATAGGAGTAGAATTGCTGTGGCTCGATGTTTTTGCTGCCTTGTCCATCATTGTTAGAGGGCTCGTAATGCGAAATATCATAATCAATCACATAGAACCCCAACTATTATTGCTGCTTTTATCCTAGAAGCACTCACAAGGACTCAACTTTACCCCTTTCAGGAGCAATGGGTTACTTGCCAGCCCTCTAGGCTGGTCTATTATACTTGTTGGCATACGTGATTCAAATTTTCTCACCACAAGCTTCTTTCTTAACTTAATAGCGACCAGCTTGACCCTTATGTCAAGTGAAATATCCTTATACTCAAAGGCTCGTTCCACTGTTTGGAGCCACTCAATGAACTCGTCTGAATTCATATAACACTCAAATCCAACAAGTTAATCTTCACTCCAACATCTTGGTTTCTCCTCCGATATTCTATATGTCAGATCGGCTGGATATTGGTTCTTCATCATTAGAAATTTCCTAATGGATGGGATTCACTTCCGTCCCTCGATCTGGCGACTCGTAATTGTGCCTATGGGTAACCTCACCTAATTGTCTCCTCTCAAAGGCGACAAACCTCTATTGCAGTTGGAGCTTTTCCTATCACATATCCTTCATAGTAAGTTCTTGAACACCTCTTTGTAAAATTCTCTTAGGCAGCATTACATCATTTTCTTTGATCAAAATTTTGACAAGGGTAGAGTTATAGATAAAAGATTGGTTGAAGTTTAGGGTTTTAATGCTAGGTGTCCAAAAGGATTTTTGGTGGAGGTAGAAATGTTGAATTATAAAAATTTAGGATTGGGGCTAGGAATTGTGATGGAAATGACTTAGATATAGTGGGAATTTTTTTGGAATTTTGAATTGGGACAAGAAAGAAAACCTTAAAAAATCTAGGGTTTGTCAAACTCTAAAACCAAATGATACCATTCTAGGGGGTGTGATTGCCTATTTAGAGAGATTTTTTTTCTTTTTTTGCCAATATTTAGACGGAATTGACATCATAAATGAGACATAATGAAATAATCTATAGAAAAAATCGAATTGAAGATTAGCATAATCCTGGCGGACGCACTCAAGTGACTTTAAAAATGTCTTGCACATGTCTATATTTTATGACAAACATGAGCAACCTATCTAAAGTTTGCCCAAATAAGTATTTAGAGGTCAAAGCTATTCATCATTTGTCAAATCGAACAAGAAATGAATGAAACTTTGCTACACCGATAATTAAAAAAACAGCAAGCAAGAAAGCACATTAAATGTCCATTGCCAACTGATGCAGGATGAAGAGTCACTAAGACTGACTTTGAAACCTGATACTGCATCTTGGCGAGCCACAATAGAGCCTGTGTTACTAAGTGGCTTTGCAAGCCATCTTTTAAGCAATCTTTTGCCAAATCCTGTCACACAGTTATCTAATTGGGCATAAAGTGTCCTGAATTGACAAAAAAAACATCATATAAGAGAACTTGATTCACCAATAAAACAAAAAAGGTATTTTCACGTGGTCATTACCCAGTGGGGTTTCCATTTCTGTTCTCCAGAATCTCAAGATTCTCAAGTGCAGGAGCATCAAGTATCATATACGACTTTTGAATTTGATTGAAAGAGCCCGCATATTGTAGTGCCTCAAACTTAGCACACTTGAGCAGAGTTTCATCCAGAAAAGCTTGCCTTAGATAAAAGAGACAACCTCCCAAAGCAGAAAGAGCAAGGCTTCCATTTTCCCCTGCACTATCAAGCTCTGATAAAATGCAAGGAAGGATTTCAGGATTGTTTCCCGGGCTATGACCACCATCAGTATTATCCATCATCCCTGAATTTCCTGAATGTTTTGATGGGCTATAAATTTTCTTGATCTCCAAAATTGTTTTTTCAGCATTCCAATATTCTGATTTAGGAACCAAATCATTCAATAGAGGGTTTCTAGTATTATGCATTAAAACCCTTTCAGTTACAGGACTGAGCACCTTAAAAGGCTTTATAATCTCCACTGGCCTTAATTCTGATAATATTGAACATAAGCAGTCCCTCTCCAGATTATCATCAAACTAATCCATAGAAAAGAAAAACATGATAACATTAGCTTTGGTCAAACCTCTGATTTTAAAATAATACTAAAACAATGATTCTAAATCTTATGCATAATCGTTCAAACAATTCAAGTTAAAAAACAAGAATCGCAAACCTGCCCCAACATGAATTTGCTTGTTGATACATCCACAACACAAAAGCCAAGCACCGTGCCTTGCGTATTGTGCTTATCAAAATTTTGGCATTTTTCTGTAATTGACATCAAGTAAGAAGCATCTGGATTTGTTAACAATGTCTCCCCCTCAACAAGCGTTCCCTTGGTAACAACAGCACAAATTTCACGCTTAACAACCTTCAGAAGCAGAAAAATGTCATAAAGATTCAGACAAGTAAAAATAAAACAAGGCTAGAGCCAATCAGATGGAACTAGAAAGCAAATTTAAACAAGTAACTGAAAGAAAGCTTAAATAATGCTTAAAACAAATAAACACTTGGAAAATTTTAAAACGTCATTTTATGACTTGAAAGCAGAAGACCATGAGTATAGATTTCATACCAACCAATAAATAAATTTAGCAGTCTCAAAACAATTTAGCAGTCCCAAAACAAAAAAGAGAACTCCAAAAACTAGGCACACATTACCAAAGCATCGGATAAGCTAATTCAAGTGAGCTGAAGGTTTTAGAGAAGGAAATAGAAGGCAAACCCTCAAGCAATAAAACAGAAAATCATCTAAATCATAAAGATCTCTCACCATATTCCTTCCAGCTTCGCTAAATCATCCATCAAATGACAATGTCCCCAAAGGAATGTCTTCCACTCCTACCTCTTTCTCCCACTCAGTATCTATTCCCCCAGAGAATCCAGGCGGTATGGTTGAGACTATTTGAATTAAACTTGCTTAAATACTCAAAATCACAAATCACAGAGGTAGCATGAATCTAAAGGCTAACCTAATTACCAACCTTATAATTATCAGTTTAAATCTGCTTCTCAAATGAGGTGGGCACTAGTCTCTAAGCCCCAAGTCTAAAAAAGTTCAACAAACAGAATCAAAACTCTCAATAACTTTCCCGATAATAACTTCCTAAAACATCAGCAGCATTCAGAGGGCTGGGAGGAATTTTGAATGCAGGAAATTATTTCTACATACAACAACAACTTATTTTGTTTGTGGGAAATAAATTTGATAGGTTATCTTTTTTCCAATCCTTCATTGCCACAAAATAAACCATCTTTCCTAATGAAGACTTTTGTCATAACTTTGACACTAGCCCTGGTAAGAGAATATAAATGAATTTGAATTTAAACGTCAATTAATTTGAGGCCTGATGTGTACTAAAAAGTTTGCAGAGGTAGAGTAATGAATTATCGTTTGAGAATTGTAAGAGAATCCATCACACACTCAGATGAAAGAATATAACCAGTAGGGACATCAAAAGTTATTGCGTGGAAAAATCGAAAAGAGAAAAAAACACGAGACTTTGTTCAGTTGAAATATGTTACTATGAGTTGATGATTACAGTTGAAATATGTTACTATGAGTCTCACAGGCAAAAAAAAAACTAACACAGTCTTTCATGTTACTATGTCGGTGCGTGGAAGAACACGTTGCCTCGCTACAGAGAGCAGTCGCAAAGGGTAGTGATTGTGGAGCTTTACTGCACCATCTTCGGGGCTGGCACAAAGGCACAAAGTTCGGGATGATGAGTCACTTTGTAAGTTGCTTCATGATTTAGCAGCGTCAATTGTTGCTTTGTATGGTGCTTTGTAGCTAGGAGCAGGCAACGACAGACAAACAGTGGTGGATAGCTGTCGGCGGCCAACGGGTAGTGGTCAACGGCTATCGGGGGCTGACGAGCAGTAGTCGAAGGCGATCCGCAGCTACAAGAGCGAAAGGTCAACGGTAGTCGGTGGCAGTCGACAAGCAGTGATCAAAGGTGGTTGGCGGTTGCAAAAGCAAGAGGTAATCGTCAGATTGTCGACGCGGGATTCGAGGCTTCTACTCCCTTATCTCCAAGCTTTGGTCTTCCTCGGGCTCAGACTCTCCTCCCCTTCACAAGAGGACAGTAGAGCTCTATTTATAGAGTTCATGTTACAAATAAGGAAGGAATTCGAACCACTTTGATCGGACAGCCTAGAGAGAACCCCTTGATCGGACAACATTCGATGAACATTTAAGCGCCTTAAAGATGTCGGAATTGAGCGATATTAGGCTCGTTGGATTCGTCTTGTCGAGACGCTCGATTGAATATAAGCTTGTCAAATTTGGATTATGTTTGACCTTCCAGTTGTGCCTATAAAACCTCTAAAGGTGGTTTGACGGTTTGATATGGGCTTGATTTGACTCAGATTAGATCAATTTTGGTATCATTGGGTCCATGTCATCGAATCAATCAGTTTGATTATAAGTTTGTCGAAATTGAAACTTTTTATGGATTTTAATCAAAATTTGTGTGTTTCTTGCTCAAAAAATTGCCTCATAAGGTGGCTGGAGGTGGCCTACAGTAGGAGTTGTCGGCGGCGGCTACCCTAATGGGAGGCATTCGTCGGATCTACGGTGCATAAACGATGCTAGATTCCAGGTCCTCTTCCAAGCTTCAGCCTTCTTCTAGCTTCAGGTCTCCCTCATTGCAGCTCCCGACTCCGACCTCTGCATCTTACAGACATCATCACAGCTCATAACTACGGCCTACATAACTAACTATGGTCTACGTGGTCCACAACTCGTGCAGCTCCCAACTTCAACACCTACGGCCTACGGACGTCATCACAACTAACAACTATAGCCTATGTGACCAACTACGGTCTACATGACATATTGCTCGTACAGTACGAGCTTTCAACTCTGGCCCCTTGCGGCTTATAAACGTCATCGTAGCTCATTGCTATGGCATATGTGACTAATAATGGCTTATGTGGCTCACAACTCGGACAGCTTATGACTCTGGTCACTGCGGCCTACAGATGTCATCTTAGCTCACCGCTAAAGCCTGTGTGATCAACTACAGCTTATGTGGTTCACAGCTCGGGCAGCTTTCTACTCAGGCCCCTGCAGCCTACAGACGTCATCACAGTTCACCGCTATGACCTACGTGATTACGGTTGTAAACGAGCCGAGCTTGAGCGAGTTCAGGCTTGGCTCGTGTTCAGCTCGTTCGAAATAGCTCGTGTTCGAAATTGGCTCGTGAACAGTGTGTTCGTGTTCGGCTCGATTTAAATATTCGTGTTCGTGTTCGGCTCGAAATTGGCTCGGAAAAATTAAATTGAAAAAAATAGATGTAAAGTGTGGGATTCGGACCTGGAACAAATATATATAAAATAAGGCACTAACCACATTACCACACGAGATGTTATGATTTAAATTTAGATATAAATATATATAATATAGTATTATATAAATAATATACGTACGTATGATATAAATAATTATATANTACATCCTACATGGTTCACATCTCTTGCAACTCGTGGCTCCAGCCTATACGGCCTACGAACGTCATCACAACTAATCACTACGACATATGTGACCCACAATGCCATACCTGATGTTATGATTTAAATTTAGATATAAATATATATAATATAGTATTATATAAATAATATACGTACGTATGATATAAATAATTATATATTTTTTTTAATTTTGAGCTAAAACGAGCCGAACAAAGAGTTGTTCGTGCTCGGCTCGTTTATTATTTGAGCTATAAAAACTTATTCATGTTCGGCTCGTTTACTTAACGAACGAGCCGAACACGAGCTGTTCGCGAACAACGAAGCTTTTTTGACAGCCCTATACGTGACCAACTACGGCCTACGTGGCCTGAAGCTCGTGCGGTTTCCAACTCCGGGCCCCGCAACCTACAAATGTCATCATAGCTCATCAATATGATCTACGTGACCAACTACATCCTACATGGTTCACATCTCTTGCAACTCGTGGCTCCAGCCTATACGGCCTACGAACGTCATCACAACTAATCACTACGACATATGTGACCAACAATGACCTACCTGACATACAACAAATGCAACTCTCAGCTCTTATCTCTGTAGCCAACGAAGATCATCGCAGCTCCCAGTTGCGGCTTATATGACCAACTATAGCCCACGCGGCCCACAACTCACACGGTCCTAAATCTCCTGTCTCTACGGCCTACCGACGTTAACACAACTCGCCACTACGGCCAATGTGACTAACTACGGCTTACATTACTCACAACTCTTACAACTTCCTACTACATCTTTGTGACCAATCAGTGGTCTTGAGACAACCAGCTGTGGCCCACACAGCCAACTACCATGACTTCCAACTACAGCCTATACGACAAGCTGGCACCACAGTCACTATTTACAACATTCACAGTGGACTATTGTCTCCCTAGCAATCGACTACGACCCTTAGAACCTACTATTTCCGAAAACTACATTCACTGTAGCCATATGATTATCATCGATAAACAATTGTTGTACATTTATAATTATCATCTTTATAACTCATCTAATTTGAGATAAGAGTGGACCAGTGTACTCTTTATTCATGATGGATTATTTCAACCGAGCTAGGTCCCGTGATTTTTTCCCTTTCCAGGATTTTTCAAATAAAAATTAAGGTTTCTCCTCCTGCTTACTTCTCTTTAATAACCTGAGTGTGTGTTGGATTTTCGTGCAATACTAAGACGCTAAGTTTATTACTCTACCATCACGAACCTTCCGACACGCATCAAGGCCTATTTTGTTTAGCTCACAATCTATTCAAAGAGTTGTTTGATTCAATTCTAATATAATTTTTCATCCCATCACAATTTAATCTCGCAACTCTTCCATGAATTAAAAATAAAAACATTGGGAAGCTATTCACTCTATCTCTAAAACAATCTCATTAGGTTAGATAGTTTTTTGTTGTAACTTAAATTGTATTAAAGAGCTTGAGGATAATCATTGAATACTGTTTGAAATTTTAGCTTGCTTTTTAATGCAAATATTCTTGATTATCTAAATGTGGAATTATCATTCTCTCAGTTCAACAATCAATTGTATAACCAATTAGACCAAAAGGCTTCTCCCTTGTATCAGAGCAGAAGCAAGATTTTCCCGCAATTGGGTTTTCTGTAGGGTTGTATCCAAGAGTTGAGCGTTGTTCCGGTTGTATCTCGCTGCCAAATTAGTGATTTATCATTCCTCGACTTTTCCACACCCCTCCTGCTTCGCTGCAATACATCCCTCCTCACTGCAACCGCCCAGAATAGCATGTCACCCCTATTTTTTCTGAAGTTCCAGTCATCCAGTCACCTTCCCCCTCTTCCCTTCTTGTCACAACTGCATATAACAACATCCCTTTGTTGTTTCCTTTGTTTTCCTCTTACAGAACCCACCACCAGCCAACCATTTTGTTGTTTCCTGCAATCATCACTCTCCTCCAACCATTTTGCATCACTCTCAATCATTGTTCCTCATTGTCGCCATCTGGAAATAGCAACCCTGTTGCTTTCTTTGTTGCTTTCTTGCAATCTAGCAGTCCCCTACTCGCGGCTACTCTCATAAAACTGTTCCAACTGTTGTTATACTTCATCCTCACACCCTGGGACAGCCGCCAACTGTTGTTCCTACCTCCTCAGTCACTCTTCCTCTTCCCCTTTCCCTTTGTTGTTGTTGCTCCAGACAGCCCTCCCGCGTTGATTATGATTGCTTGTTCTTGTTTGGCAACCGCCCTCGTCCATCACCCCACTAGATTCCAAACCCTAGCCGACCACCATAACCACCCCTGGAACCAACTCTAGTTAAGTTTATGTGTCGTGCAATTGCTATTTCCTATTTTTGTTTGTTTGGTTGTAATTCCCTTTTTGGATTTCATTAATAATATTTGTTTTTCATTTGTTGTCTAGTTTAACCCTAGTATCAATTGATATCAAAGCTAACATAATCCTAATCATATCCTAGGGTTACCTAAATCCCCATTATCTAACCCAAAATTATTCTTTCTCGCCTGACATCACACCCATATTGATACTGAGTTAACCCAAGCAACAATACGAAAGAAAATGCTATTATTGAAATCAAATAGAAACTTACAACCAGACAACTGAAATAAGAAATAACAATAAAGGCACAGAACAAGCCACTAGAATGAATTGAAATCGCAGGTCGTGGCTATTGAAGTCCGGAAAGGCGACAGCATGGTAGGGAAGGGGCAAAAATGTGGAAGAAACGCAACAACATAGTGAAAGGGGATGGAAGTATCGATTGGGGAGAGGGGCAGAAGGACAGCAAGTTGAGTAGCAAGCGAAGTTGCGAGGTGCAGTGGGAATTGCTAGAACAGCCAATGAACAAAAAGAAATCAGCAGGCATGATGTTTGCCCGATGAAGACGGTGAGGGGTAAGGGAAAGAAGAGGTGGATGGTTGAACAAAGCAAGAACCAAGATGTTAGACGACTAACTGCTGAGGTTTGCGGAACTCCAAGGAGAACAGTCAAGAGGACTGTTTACAGGCGGGTGCAACAAGGATGATGATGGCGGCAGTGAGGCAAGGTTTGCAGAGGAAGGGAGATTCAAGGATAAATACCACCTCCATAGCAAGATACAAGCTGAGCACAAAGAAACACCGCATAGGAATGAGCACAGCTGCTACACCACTCACCCTTAGATACAACCGTAGAAAGAAAAACATGGGACGCTGACAACTATCCTGACTCAAGCACAATAAAAAGTGACCTAAACATGACAACGACAACATATATAGATCTAGGCCACTAAGGAGCAAACCCCCACTCTTATGTGCGCAAATTCATGCTCAGGTAAGGTCGGTCAGCCCCTTGTCCTCATTTGTTGAACAGGAGAAAGCCACAACAACCCTTTTTTGTGTTTGTTGAACTAGAGCAAGCCACATCACCGGTTCAGAGGGGACCCAGACCCGCATTAATCTCCCGGAGTTAGGGAGGGAGAAGCTTCGACCTCATGTGTTGAAACTCTTGTCTGCATGTAGATATGATCACTCGGATCCTACTGTTGGTTGCACTGACTCTCAAAACACTTAGGAAGTTTTCTCCGCTTACAAGAAACATTAATATGAATCCAACATTTTGGGGATACATCACTGAACAGAGCTGGGACTTCATGCTCTGTATATTCTGCTATAACCTCCAAAAGTAGCCCATGATTGGCTCAACTTGCTCTAAAGCGAGGACAACTTGAATCTCCCCGAACGGTGGCAACCATGGAGGTAAGGTATCGAGCAAGATGTCATGAAACTATCTCTATATTAGCTACACTGTGTTTGAAATTGACTCTTTTGTCTAGATATCTTATATCATCACAAAAACTAATCTCACTGATGCTTCTTTACTGGCAAGGGAGCATGTAATCTCAAACTCCGCAAAAGATATAAATACGATGTGCTTGTCACCCTTAATGAAGTAGGTGCTCTTGTACACATCAAGTTGAATCTTGTGATCAAACTGTCACGATCTCCCAAACAAAAAGTGACGGACATTTATGGGCACCACTTCGCACTATACCTGATCCTGTAGCTGATTCTCAATCGAAAGCTCCACGAGACACATCCTGTCAATGTTGGTCATGTTATCCTTCAACCACGTCAAGGAGTACGGTTGAGAAAGTCTTTTAGTCATGAGGGTCAACTTATCTGTGAAGACGTTACATTCTCACTACTACCTCAGATGATGAGCTGCATACTTTTCTCTTCACAGTGCAACAGGTGCAAAATATGTTGTGGTAAATCCACTACTGCTCCCTCATAGTCTCAATCTAAAGGAACCAACAAATCACAAGCATTCCACTCTCATCTAGTGAAAGTTAGTATTTCTTGCCTTTTTTTCCAGCTACCTCTTCTTCGCTAAATTCATCCACTACACCGTGCTCGATGAAGGACAGCTCGGGTCGTCATGCAATCAAAAACAATAAGAACAAAACCATGGCATCAAAAGTATTTCCTAGCTAGGATTGTATTGGGGGTGATGCCCTTCTCAAACTTCTCACTCTGGGCAGCTTTATCATTCTCATGAACAGATTTCTCAACTACCTTAGGTATGCACCTACTAATGTCTCCAACTGTGGTTTAGATTTATTCTACTCTCAAAATCTGGTATGTCAACTTCCACTCCCGAGTCTCTGTATCCTCCAACAGACACTTCATCTTTGTATCTTCCAAAAGGCATTCCATCTCTCAGCCTCCTCTGATATTATATCCCAAAGCGTTGAAGTCTATCTACTTCTCAATTGGAATCATCCCTACAAAAGGGATTCAAGTATTCCTCTCTCGTCAGATCTTGCTCCCTGAGTCCTTTCCTCAAGTTTGTCGAGTGATCGTAGCACTCGACAGAATTCCCGCTACATCTCTTCCATGGTAAACTCCAAATCCTGTCCAGCAAGTGCCTCCTCGGCAGCATGTATAGGATTTAGGGTCAAATGAGTGAAAGGATGCATAGGGGTGATGTAGGGTGGGAAAAATATTTTTTGTAGCTGGTTTGGAAAAAAAATAGTAAAGGAAAGGGTGTTGGGTGGATATATGGTTTGGTATTAGTGGATGCAAAAAACCTTAGAATAAGACAAGAGTTGGGCTAGTTTTGATACCAAATGATGCCAAAACTCTGATCTCGCTATCACGATTGATGGACCTCTCCATAGATCATTTCCTCAATTTCATTGAGCAGCAATAGCACTTGGCCGAGTTGCCATTGTATCTCTTTCATGCTAAACTCCTGATGGACGTCTGAATTTGTCTCCTTGGTGGCATGATTAGAGTTAGGGTGTTCGTAGGTGGGATAGGATGTATGTGTCGCGGAGGTGGCGGTCTCCTCTGAACCGGCGCTACTGCTTCCTCTGCTTCAGCAGATGCGGAAAAGGGTTGTTGGGGCTTTCTCCGGTTCAACAGAAGTGAGAAAGTAGCCAACTGGCCCTACATGGGCGTGAATCCACCGCACATAGGATTGGGGTCTGCTCCGTAGTTACTCTCAGCCTATATATGTTGTTGTCGTCATGTTTAGGTCAGTTTTTATCGTGTGTCTATCAGGATAGTTGTCAGCGTCATTCGTTTTCCCTTCTAGAACTATCCAAATGCAAGTGGTGCCCCAGTTGTATTTAATTAAAATGTGGTGGTTATCTTCCAAGACGCAAGTGGTGCTCTGGTCGTATCTCAGTCTAGAAGTAGTATTTATCCTTGACTCTCCTTTCATCCACAACCCTCCTTTGATTGTTGTCGTCATCATGCATCCTTGCTACAACTGCTCGAAAATAGTCCTCTTAGCTATTCTCCCTACAGTTCTCTCACCTCCCAGCAGCTAGCCATCTACTATCCTAGTTTTCTCCCAATTAAGCCATCTTAGCACCTTCCTCCACCTCTCACCCTTCCCCCTCGTGTCGTCATCGGGAAAACAACAAGCCTGCTGATTTCCCGTAGTTCTCTGGTTGTTCCAGCAATTCCCACTGCACCTCGTAGCTCCGCTTGCCACCCAAACTACTGTCTTTACTGGCCTCATCTCCCCAACTGATACATTCATCCCATTTTGCAGTGATGTTGTTGTTCCTCCGCAGTCTTGCACCTTCCCTACCTTATCACTACCTTTTCAGACCCCAACAACCACCACCACTGCCTTCGATTCACCCTAGTAAAGTGTTTTGTTTTGTGTGTATTGTTATTTCCTATTTCAATTCTCTGGTTGTAAGTTTCAATTTGATTTTAGTAATAAAATTTGTTTTCCTATTGTTATTTGGGTTAGCTTTGGCATCATTTGGTAGTTGAACCTGCAGGGGTATCTCTCATGGACTCAGCTTGAATTGCATGCATTCCTGCATCATCAGTTAGTAGCTAACCTTATCACGTTCTTCAGTGTCTACTGCGTCATTTTCCATTTCTTTAATTACCCCCTGCAAAGTAAAATAGCCCATACTCTTATTTGACAATTTGATGTATTGTGCTAAAAATCGTGATACTTGTGCACTTTCTGGCAGGGATGGATTTGAGAATGTTGGTTTGTTTTATCTGTTCTTCATTCTAAACTAGATTCTTCTCAGGCGAGGTCAGTTTGGATGTTCCGTTGGGTGTAATTTGACAGCATGATCATGGGGTTGAACTTTGTTTGTAAGATGCAGTGGCCTCCCGGTGAAATTATAAATAGTAAAATCTCACGTACTCGTCCGGGTAGTGAACTTTGTTTGTAATGTGCGGCTAGGTAATTGTGTTGTATCTCTCTTTTCATCTTGGACCAGGTAGTGATTTTTTCTTCACCTTCGTTGGCGTAGGTGATTCAAATTTTCCCATCGCAACAACACATTCTTCTTTAACTTGGTGGTGACTAGTTTTATCATTTTATTTGGTGGGACATTTGAAAACTAGAATACACATTCCATTGCTTAGAGCCACTCGTACTCGTCCGGATTCATGTCACCACCAAAATATAGCAATTCACTCTACACTCACTCCAAAATTTTGGCTTCTCTGATATCAAATCCCGAAGTGTCATGGTCAATTCTCTGTTTCATTGAAATCATCCCTACGAAAGCGATTTAGATGATCTTCTCACTCTCTTTCTTTGATCTCGCTACCACAATCGATAGCATCTTACAAACAAAGTTCAACCCCAAGATCATGCTGTCAAATTACACCCAGCGGAACATCCAAACTAACCTCGTCTAAGAAGAAACTAGTTTAGAATGGAGAGCAGATAAAGCCAACCAACATTCTCGAATTCATCTCTGCCAGAAAGTGCATCAAGTATCACGATTTTTTGCACAGTGCATCAAATTTTTAAGCAAGAGTAAGGACCATTTTACTGTGCAGGGCTAAATTAAAGAAATGGAGAATGACACAGTAGAAACTGAAGAATGAGATAATATCAGCTATTAACTGATGATGAAGAAATGCATGCAATTCAAGCTGAGTCCATGAGAGATACCCCTGCAGGTTAACAGTAGTTCTTCTAGAAATAAGTACGAGATAATGTCTTCATGCAAAATATAAGGTTGTCATGTCATAAACTACCTTTTTACAAGCATTGAGAGGAGCATCATCAGAACCGACATTTGATGTTCAAAAGAGTCATGAGTTTGAAGAGCCGATAACAGACACAGAGCAACCCCAGATAAGAGAAATTTATAATTTTCAGATATATAGCATATCTAGAGTTGCCCCAACTGAGGGTGATTCAACATGTTATAGATGAGAAGCTTTTGAGCTTGCTTCTGGAAGATCATAAAGAGTTATTTGGGTACTAAATTCACTTCAGTGATACACCCACCAACAGATGGTCCGCCCGAAGGGAGGAACCATAGTGTTGGACATCACCTTATGATCTTTGTGGGAAAGAACATTCTTACTGACTCTCCTATTCTAATTAGTAGCAGTAAGATGCTTATTCTTTTGTTTGGTGCAAACCACTCCTCACTTCTTGAGGACAATTAAACCAATTGTTAATGCTATAAGAATCAATCTGCAATTCATAATGAAAGAGAAGGAATTTTTTCACCTTTAATCAACCTTGGTTTAATGATTACTCCATGTGGGTGTTAACAAGGATTGCTACTTTCATAGTTTTGAAATTGCCGTTGAATGCTCCACAATTCAACAGAATTTATAAAGGTTGCTAGTCTTTTACTTCCTCTTTTAAATTTCCTAGGTTATTTTGATGTTACTAAGAGAATTTCTATATGCTGTTATTCTTATCTAGTTACATGGAATGGAAAGGATAGCCTTTCTCTTCGAGATGACTAAATGGTTATTTTCTCTTATTACCCTAATTTTAAAGTGGTTTAAATACATGTGATTCAAGAAGCACTTGATTAGATATGTTTTGCTGCCCTTTAAAGGCTTGTCCTAAGTGGTATAAAATTGCCTCTAATTTGGATTGAAGCGAGAGTTATTTCTCTATAATGCATGCTTTGCTTGGTTGGTGAGAATTGTAATTTTTCAGCTGCCCTTACTCTTTTTAGCTTAATAAAATATTCTTTCAAGAAGGATTTTTTTTTTTTTTGACCCTGCTCCATAATAAAGTTGTATCCCATAGCAAATTATGTCATTAGAACAATTTAATTCAAAAGTTTTACATGAACATTATCGGGGACCATTGTATTTTTTATTTGGGAAGAAAGAGAAGATAGGATTCATATGTCTATAGTTATTGGCAAGGATTCCTTAAAGATTCAGATAAAATGGTTGACGAGGTATAACATATATGCATGGAAAATTTCCAAATTGTGAGATCATGATATATGGAAAACTTCCTTTAGAGTGTATATAACAAATTGAGATTTATATCAGATAAAGCAGTGAAGCCATACCAATTATGGCTGATCTCCTTTTAGCCTACTTCTGCTTTAGCAAAACTTTTTGTGCCCTCATATAACCTTTTACTGCTTCTCTCAGCATTATACAATGGTTATTTAGTTGATGCTTGGCACTTATATTAAGAGGGAGTGATGTTCGTTTTTGTTGAGAACTCCAACTGTTTGGAGATTCTACCCTTGGGCTCCAAAACAAAATCTCTTTTTAATTCTAGTGAAGATTATTGTGCATGTTCACACGGGTTCGATTCCCGTAAAGGATAGGTACTTCTTCCCTAAGTCGGTCTCATTTCATTGTTGAGTGATCGCTCGCTATCTGGCTGGAAAGGGTGGTCCGGAAGCTTCCTCTCTCCAACCCAACTCGAAAAGCACTCCATATATAAACTTTGTAAATCAAGAATACTTTTGTTGTGGAATAATGGAAAATAAGACATTCTTATCAAACCTTACTCTATAACTTCTTTATCTAAGCTTTTATTGCTGTGTTTTACTTTTTCAAGATCTATTGTTATAATGTATGTATGTTTTGTAGCTCTTAGATCTGGTCATTTATATAATTGATCTTACACTTGAATTGAATTGGGTTGTGCTCTCAACCTTCACAAAAAAATAAAATAAAAACAAAAACATTAGACTTACCATTAAATCATCAAAAGAGATTCACTTGAGACAAAAAAAAATAAAAATTTCTCATTTCATGTTCTATATAATCATGTTAGTGTATATATAATCTAGACATCACAGCTTAAATAGACTTGATCTATTTTCCACTTTAAAATTAGTCTTTTTTATGTGTTAACATAGTTTGCTATTTTACTATTGATAATCAAATTCATGTTGCAATATTAATTGGATGTTGTTGATCGATAATGTTGCATAATTTACTCTTATGCCATCACTAATTGTATCATTTACATTGTCAATGTTTGATGAAATGTTTATTCAAGTGAAAATTTGCAAGTAGTTTTTTTTTTAGTTTAATCAGTTTTTAATAGTTAGAAGTTCTCATTATGGATAATACAAAGGATGGAGGTGCATAAGAAACATAGAAAATAAATGAGAAGTAGAACTTTTGAGATCTTTGCCAAAAGGGAGCACTAGCTAGTAAATCGTCTAAAAACTCTTTCAATACAAAAGGGATGTAAATTTTAATTCAAATTTTTGAAAAGATGAGACGAAGATAATATGATAAGATGCAATGAACAAACATGGCCAACATAAAAAGAATAAAAAAATTATGGATGCAATTTGAGAAGAGTCTACTAATTTAGAGTGGGAACCGAAAAGGATAACAATTAGAAGTAAACCTAACAAGTTGAATAACTACTAAAAAATATTTAATGTGTGGATAGTACAATCAACGAAAAACTTAAAATATAATAGCAAAGATCCAAAGTTAAAATAAAAAATAGATCTAATGTATTTCGAGATAATTACTGAAAATGGGACAATTTTAGTGCCAGAATTAAAAAATCAAAGAACTAAAATGATCCTTTTGAAAAAAAAAAGGTATATCAAAAAGGTACATATTAGGTTCAATGGAAGGGACGAAGGGTGGAAAGTCTACATTTTCCACTCTTTTGAGTCGGGATTTACAACCTCAACCACAAGAACTCACAACAACAATATTTTCTAACAACCAACTTCATAGACAACAGTAGTCATGACCCTCTGCCATTTATTTTCCTTTATTTTGTTCTTCAAACCTCAATAAGCAAGTAGTCAAAATTCATTCTCAGTAAATGTTAGCCTATAATAACTATAAATAACAATATATTAAAACAAGAAAAACAAAAAAATGCAAAATATGTGATAATTTGAATCCAACATACTAGATCTTATCATAAAAAACTCAACAACTACTATAACATTTATGATACTAAAGCTTAAAACTAATATCAAAGAATGATGCATGAATTTGGGAATAGATTTAAAATTGCAATCACCCCAAAGATTCTATATGTTCACAACTACCATGAAGATTTTACGTGCCTGAAACTAACCTTATCTTTGGAACCCATTTCCTTGCGACGAATTTCAAGCTGCTCAGGAGTTTCTGTCTGTTCTATAACAAGAACCCGGTATCCCTTCAAACCAGAAAAATGTAAGTGAAGATCTTAACATAATGAAAAAACATAGAAATCAAAATTCAAAAATAATAAATAAATCTAATTCAAGCATAGAGAAGTACCTTCATGGCCAACTTTTCCAAATTCATAGAGTAGTTCTTTTCAGGAAACCCGCAATGAGGTTGCTCCCCCTAAAAATGATATTAGAAACAAGAAGGGAAAAATTAAATGTTGAGTGCAAAACAAATAAGATCTAGCAAGTGATATATGCAAACAAGCCTCTGAAACAGAGAAATTTTTCAAGTACCACCTATATATACATTAGATCTTTCTTATCAATTTTTTGGCATCAATTTGTGTGCTAGCCAAAACCACAAACAAGTTCAAAGAAATTACAACTTAGTCAAATCCCATGAAATATTCCAAGAATTTTCATTATAAAAAGCAATTCTATGACCTCCTTCCTTTTCTTGAAATCGCATATGTAGGCCACCATCAAACACAAACTAAAAGATAAAAAGAGAAAAAGTGCCTTAAAATAATACTCAGAAGACTATTTTCTCAGCTAATGAGGTACAGAACCATCCTTATCAAATCAAAATACAAGAAAAAAGCATCCATCCAGGAGTTGCACAACATCATTATTTTACCAAGGTATGGCTATGGTTTCAATTTTTTTCAAAGGGAAGAATGCCCAAGCTTGACAATGACAGTTTTTCTTTTGAGTCTCTCGCAACACAACCGTTTGTAAGAGCAAAAATCAAGCCGAGACCCACTTGTTCAGAACAGAAATTATACAGCTTTTGAGAAAAGCAGAGGCCTTTCTTCCTTTGTGTGTATAAAAATCTATGTTCGTTTAACTACAGCAAATGAGGAACTTTTATTTCACATTTACGAAACCATCAATATCTATGCACGCTCTGTTTAGTTCTCCAAATTTTTCTTTTCCCAATATGACCACATTCGTATCAAAGTTAGAATTTTTTATGTCTCTTAGAAGTGGGAGTATGATATTGCCCATAGCAAAACTTTTTGAAAACTTTAAATTTCTGAAGAAATTAATAAATTGCATCGTCTTTTACTCCTTTTTTTGGGTGGGTTAGATACTTTAATTGAATTTATATAATGTCCTTATGTCATGGAGGTTTTTGCTTTCTTTCCTCAACAGGGGATTGAGGACTTTCTTTTCCTCAACAGGGGATTAAGGGTAGCTACCAAAGGATAGATGACTGGTTCTTTAAGCATCATTGTAGGAAGAACACAATCATAGCTTCACTAAAGATCCCACAAAAGGCAATCAGAGCCTCACTAATTAATCCACAACTACTGCTAAATCCATCAGCTAGCTGATAGAGCTTCATAAGAAAGGCTTGATCATAAAAGGTATTTCAATTAATATTCAATTATTAACATATACTTGTCATTTGGTCATCAATAAAATGAAGAAAGCAATTGGAGTGTTAAAAAGGCATTTTGGCAGGAAACAGGCTATTTAGTTGATGCAAGAGTAAATATGAAGGATTTGAAGTGAGACATTTAAGATAGGAAGCTATGGAGGATGCTATGCTTGACACTGTGTTAATATTCCTAAATGTTTGGCATCCATGTTAATATCCCTAAATGTGTTAGGTGCCATGGAATCACATAACAGATGTAAATATTTGAATGACATAGGAAAAAAAAGGGCCATTGTTTACCTTCATATACTGAAGATCGAGTTCTTTAGCTGCAATATGTGCATCCATTTCAAACAATTCATAGAACTTACCCATCTGTTAAAAATAAGTTTAAGTCTATGTTTCCTTCCATTCAAAAAGAATTTCAAATAAACTAAATAGCACTAATATTGTCAGTCGTAAGAATACCTTGAAAAACAAAACTTTGTCCATGTGCTTTGACTTAAACTCCCACCATTGCCTCTATATGCCAAATGTGCCAATAAATAACCAGCAGCAGCAAAATGAAGAAATCTTCATGCATACAAAACCAACTACCTGTCCACCAGACAAACTCTTCAAGAACTCCTGCGGCAGGTAAATGGTTTTTGGATCATAGCCTGCATCTCCAGGGCTCCTCCTATGCGCATCCTTACGTTCTCTAATAACAATAGAAGACACAGATGATGAAATAATCATCTACGAGTACATTAAAGATTTGCATATATCTAAGCTAAACTCAGTCACATTTTTCAGAAATTTATTTTTGAGCAATTTATCAGACTCAACCGGAATATTATGTTCTGTAATTAAAACTTTTGTGATGAAAGATTGTGCGTGATCTCATAACCCTCTCTCATTGATGCGCATAAAAATCAAGCTGTAATAATTCTCTCTCAATTGGCAGTGAGCTAATTTGTTACCCACAGCTCCGCACAGCTGTTCATGGTCTTGAATCTCCTTGACAAAAAACTCTCTTCCTCAAACTCCAACCCCATCACAAAATCCCTTTCTGCTGCTATTCTTACAATATTCAAAATAAATGCAATTTTGATTGGCTCGAAAAATGATCAATTAATATATATACCATTAGGAAGGACTCTAAAATTATCATAGTCACTAAACATCACAAAATATAAATCAACAGAATGGTTGTGTGTGTGTGACCGTGTCCCTGAATTGTCCCCAGCTAGTAGGAGAACAAATTATAAGTATATTTCACCAATAAAAACATGAATGTACTCATAAAAAAGAATATAAAACAAAGGATTTGCACTTGCTGACACAGAAACTATACTATAAAAACTACAAAACTTTTTTTTTTTTTGGCGATCAAATTCATTAATGTAAACTGCTACTTCTTGCTCATGTTGTGTTGCCTCGGGCCCTCAGTAAGAAAAAAGATTTCTTGAACTTCAACATGCTTGACCTCCTTGCATTTGCCTAAATAATTAACTGGACCAACTAATGACAAGAGTGCTCTTGTTTGGCTCATCTATACACTAAGTACAATACAATATCCATCCCAATTCTTATCTCACATTAGCTTGACAGTTAATGAAATCTTTATAGCTCATAATTAGGTATATTAGTGAACCTGTACACTCGTTAAACAGTTCAATATTTATTCATATAGGATACGTTTACGTTCTCTTATTTAACTGAACAAATATTAACATAACATGTACACTCGTTGATAAGCTCGATACTCATTCATTTAAGACATGTTTAAGATTGCTTATTTGGATAATTGAACAAATAAAAACAAAAATTTTAAGGCTTGACATATAAATAACCAAACCTGAACATTAAACTCTTCAATCATTTATATCCCTTAAGATGTTTGTTTTTCATTTAACAAGCAGCTTACCAACAACACAATAAAACGAACATTAAATAATGTTGCAATTGCTCTTTAATAACCTATTATGTATTATTATATTAATTTTTTTACATTTTATATTCTTCCAAAATTATATGGAAACTATATTTTTAATTTTCATCAAATAATTAAAATTGAGTAAATGGCAGAATGGATAGATTAGTTTTTTTTTTTTTACTTTTATTGTTCATTAAATATTAGAGAAAAATGTTATGTGAAATATTGCCAAATTTAATAACAAGGTTTCAAAAACTTTAACGTTGATAATAAAGCTATTTATTTAAACTGCAAACATCCAACATATAGTTATTTAGGCTTGACTATAGGACAAACTCCTTAACACAAGCACAATAAGAAAATAAATTAAACAAGTCTGAACAATGTAGTACTCAACCTAACACTATTCATTTGCAGCCTTACTACATATCAATTATGAAAAGTATTCCCTCCAAATTGAAGTCAATATGGTTGCCTAATAACCAAGGTGCGCTCGCGTAAACATAATCAAATATTAAAAGAGAACTAATTTGTGTAATAAATTTACTTCAATTAATAGAAATACTTCTGGAAACCAATAAAATCCTATCATTATACATAAACCATGTCAGGAAAATAATAAATTCTTAAATTTTATTTATTTCAAGATCCAATTGCTACATAAATTCTCTCAAATAAATTGCTTAAAAAAAAATTATAATAAAGTATATAGTTAAAATATTTAAGTTTATAGAATGCATAAATTAAGAAAAATATTTAAGTTTATAGAATGTATTTTTCTAATTTCCATCTTATCCAACAATCGCGCTCTCATCTTTACCACTAGAATTTTATCCATTCATCTCTTTTATTACCTCAGAATTATCCACTTCATCCTAACGATTTACTACTCTAAAACTTAAAGCACTTCACCTAAAGTTCGACAATCTTATTTCCTGCATCTTAGTCTCAAGAACTCTTAATTCTCCTTTTAGATCACCCATATTAAACAGTCATCATTAAAGATTAATTCATCATCCAAATTACAAATATTAGGACCCATTGCTCCAATCAACGTAAAGGACACACCTCCTAAGCCAAACACTTCAAAGCAAGATTCTAGCCACCACAGCTTAGTACTGGTACTCATTTAATAAATGTCCAAAAGGCTATGCCCTCGCCTTAGGCAAGAGCCTAGTTAACCGTCCAACTTGCCTTTAAAAATATTAATTTATAAAGCAAAAATAATCTAAATGATTTTATTTTTTTTAATTCTCCAATAGAACTTCAAGATATTCTCTTAATGCATAGCTCTCTATGACCCTTCTCTATTTTAACCATCAAATTGAGTCTCCAGAAGTAATGTTCAACTTCAAAACCTCATTCATATAAAATAAACCTAAAGTACCAATATCCATCATACTTGGGTATGAAGTGATTAATAAAAAAGTTATAATCATTCAGAATAAAGTCGTTTACAAGTCAATTTTTCTACTAATTCTGAGAACAGTTTCTTCATTTTTAGCTTTTCAATTAACTTTTAAAGCAGTCTTACTTACAATAACTTTGTTGCTTTCAAAAAGCATACACGTCTACCATGCCATAAGAATCAGCATTTTCATTAGTAAAATTTAAATGAAAATTTTATGTTAATAATTGATGTAAGCCTATTATAATGAAATAAAATTTGATCACTTCTAACAACATTTAGAACAATCATAAATATCATAAAAAAATGTGTGTTAGACGCAATGTCCTATAAATGCACCAAAGTAACTCTCCTTGTGCTCAATTATACGTGTCAGCCCTACATAGTTAGAATAATGATGATAAATGTACTCAATTTTATATATTTTCATGATAAACACGCACACACACACTCACTATATAAACATATATATGAAAATTCTCGTTGCTATTAATTTTTTTTATTATATGTGTGACCACCAAAAATCATTTTCATGGTGGATCTTTCTAGAGTAACATAAGTTTGATTCTCGAATAACTTTTATTAAATGCATTCCCTTACCTGATCATAACTTCATTGTATGGTCTTTAATTTAAAATCTCCCGCAGTCATCACATTCTTGAATTACCATTTGCATTAAAAATTAGTAACAAAAAGTTCTTTCTAAAAACATTTAGCGTCCTATTAGTCTTTAGGGCTTTGCTAATAACATTTTTAACCTAATTATTTCAATATCTACTTCACTTTCCAAAATCTCAAAAGGTATAATTTAAAATCTGAAACCATAACTTTATGCATCTTCTTCAAATCTAAATTATTTTTTAAAAATATTTTATAGCGTAATTCATAATTTTGTTGCATTTGTTTAATTCAAAACAAAATTGTCCTTAAGATGTGCCCCAACAAACATCGTTTCTATTAACTCACCATCTAAACAAGAAAAAACAAAAAATAAAAATAAAACTACAAAACTTCTATAGAATTACATCAGAAATCAACAACTACCTATGAGTTTATCAAATCAGCTATCAAATATAAAAATGTAAATTCCATGCAAAATATACTTAAAATAAAAGAGATAAGCAAAGGCATCATACTTGAAGTATGCCATCTCTCCTTATTAGTAAAGTATTGGAAAAAAAAAATTTCAGTAGCAATTTAACATTGAAAGCAATTGAAGTGTCACAGTCGTGAAAATCAACTCATTCAACTTCTTCATATATTATTCAATGTGTATATTTGTGGGAATCATTTTCAATATTGCACTCAATTGCAAGATCAATGTAAATGGAAAATTAACCAGAACTTTCTAACTAAAGACAAGAAAGAACGTGTTGGTTTCATTGTTAAAAATCCCAATCCTCCAGCATATCGCCACATAAAAGTGGAATAAATTAGTTGAAAGGAAGATAATTAACATAAATTAGGAAGTATAAATATGTCACTTTTGACAATACTCACGCTCCAAGAAACTTAAACTTCTCAGCATGTCGTTTTCCAAACCGACCAGCTGCATCATCCGTTAAACTACAATCCAAAACATCCAAAAGCTGATTCTCTGCAATATGAAATCGAAGCTTAGTCAGAATTCTGCTTTCATGCTCAAGAAAAAAGAAAACGACAGCATCGGCACATTAGCACCACACCACCAACAACACATGTAAAATTACTGCTCATTGCCACAGTTTCCTGGTAATTAATAACCTAAAACCCTACTAATACCAAGTTCATTACAGAAGATTCATGAAGGCAAATGTGCAAACCTCATTGTGAAATAGTCTCATGCACCATTAAACCATTAATCAAGCTACCCCTAAGTTACATTTTAGTGAAGGTTTCAAAAGAACATTATATCTGTTTGGCATCCTAAATTAGTCAGGATAAACACAATAATAATTGTAACTTCAAACCTATTATTTTAATAAATTCAATTTCAACTTATTATTTAAATCCATGATTTGTAAGTCCCACCATTCATTTAAGGGTTCCTACTATCATAATTCTTAAATCCTAAAACAAATAACCAAAAAGTACATTTGGATTAACAATATTTGATATTTGTAGTGTCAAACAACCTTAGGGTTTTAGTCCTCTCAAAAATTTACTGAATCTTAATGTACAGGTAGAGGTGGAACCACCTTAATATTGTCCATACTCAAAAAAATTTTATGCCTGTAATAAAAATGTTAATTCTAGAGATTTATCCGCCCTTAATTTATAATTTTGCTTGCTTCTCACTAAAGAAATGCCCAACTTAACTCCTCATCTATTATATATTTTTAATTTTTTTACATTTTTGACTATTTATATTTTTCAATTATAATAATTGTTTGTCCTTTTCTATATATATAATTACTATTATCATCATTTAATAATTATATTATTTAAATCCTTAAACTTTTGACCGCTCGGCAAAAGAGGGCTTGGTTCCGGTTCTCTGTATATGGAGAATTCACTAAATTCTACACATGATTCGCTAAATTCTACATGCAGACAAACAACCCTTAGTACATCTAATCTATATAGCATTACTTGCAGCAAAACGATATACATACTTCCGCATGAATTAGCATGCTGCGTGAAGTTGTTTCTTCTAGCACCAACAGGTGTTTTGGATTCTGTATTATCTTCCTGATCGTCCAGTTTCACAGTCCTGATGCAATCCATTTTCTCCGCAGCAATCTTTCTTCGCTTTCCTGGCATTACAGAAAGCTTTGATGAACTAGATGCCGCGCTTTTTCTTGATCTCACCGCTACGTCCTCCTCCAAATCATCCTCATTTTCCAACTCTACATCTTCAGAATCATCCTCCGCGACATCCCTCCGAGATTCCCGGCCCCACTCCTCGTCATCCGAAGAAGCTTCCTTACTGCTTTCCTCCTCAACTTCGGCTTTACCAGACTCCAATGGCGAGTTAACCGCCGAGGACATGGATCCCGAGATCCTTCTCAGCCGACGAAGATTCCTCGGCCGTTCGGCCTCTACCCATTCGATATCCTCTTTCTCGAGCTCGAGAAACTCTTCCTCCGCATCATCATACTGTATCACATGTTTGCCAGATGCCTCATCGAACGATCGGACATGTCCTTCATACCAAGCCTTGTCGAGCGGCCAAAAGACCCTAATCCTCTTTCCAACCACCTCCGATGAGTACGCCGCCTTCTCACCCACCGACTTAGAGCTGTCGAGGCTGGAGACCGATGGTGGAGTAACGACAAGATAACGCTTCTTCTGCTTTGCTTTGTCGTGCAAAGAAGACGTATTAGATGAAATGCTGGGACTAGGATTAGGGCTAGAGTTTGGCACGGGACTATTGCCAGGAGAGAAGAAGGAGGTGATTTGGCATTGCTTGCGGACGAGAGGAGAGCGACCGTTGCTAATGCGACGGGAAGGAGACATCGGAAAAGGGTTCGGCCGTCCGCTGTGGAGGAAGATGAAGGACTCGGGAGGGAACAGTTCTTATTGGGGACAGAAAATTGGCGGGAAGGCTAAGAAGGATGTCCACGTCGGTCAGCCAAAATCTCGGCGACGCCCGGAGAGTCGGGGAGAATGAGCAGATGAGTTAAAAAGGAATAAAGTGCGACCGCAAAGAAAATCATATTTAAATTTCCATAAATAAACCATTTTATTTTAGGGCTTAGGGTATATATATATATATATATATATATATATATATATATATATATGTAAATCTTTTATATTAATTAAAAATATAATCGTTTTAGCTCAAAAAAATTTAAATTAAATGCATTTTTTATGTACTAGATAAAGTGGCGTGGTATATAAATATTTTATTTTCATGATTTTTTTCTTATTTAATTATATCTTACATTCAACTTTTATTAAAATATCTTCATAATTAAATCTCAAATCAATAAACAAATACTTAAAGATGTATGTATTCATTTATAATAACCTTATTTAATATTTTGCAGCCTGAGAGGGGGCAATTGTCACACAGAATTTTGCTATTTAGAGAGGGGGCCCTTAGATAATTTACCACCTTAAAAATGTTGTTTGTCTTGCCATATTTAACATTGCTTGGCTTGCACTTGGCTCCACTTACTAGCCCAATATAGAAGGCAATGAAGAAAAGCAGCTCAATATAGAATTTATCACCTTAATTCAAAGGTCTATGAAATGGGAATTTTATTTTTTTTTATTAAATTATGATACAGTTAGGGTCTGTCTAGTTTCGTTGCAGCTACAGTTGTTTGAATAAATAGTTTTACGAAAGAA
The DNA here is from genome assembly GCA_003013225.1 of Phalaenopsis aphrodite. Lineage (NCBI taxonomy): Eukaryota > Viridiplantae > Streptophyta > Magnoliopsida > Asparagales > Orchidaceae > Phalaenopsis > Phalaenopsis aphrodite. Next base: position 2,564,806 of record NEWO01000017.1, read on the forward strand.
GTTGTTCAAAAAATTATTGTAGTTATTCCATGTTTTATTTTTTCAGAAGTTATACTGTAGTTTTTTACTGTCATTGCATCGGTCATATTGTAAAATATAACATTCAGTAACAGTTTTTTTAAGAAACATGCAAAACACACTTTTGCCAAAAAAATGTACAATATTGTATCGCACTGCCGCCACATCAATGCTCCAAGCGCGCCACAAAACCCGTGTAATGTTCCAGTGTAGCACTAGTCCAACCTATGCCTTTTTTGCTTGAACAGATTTCATGACATGAGACTAAGGTACTAGCACACAACATTCCATGGCAGAGCTTTAGATTAAGGGCATTTACTTACATGGCACTCGATTTCTATTGATTAACATGTGTGACACGTGAATTATATTTTTTACATTTATACTGCTAAGAACAATTCATATCACATAAAAAAAAAATTGCTATATTAATCTTTAAAAAGTAAAATATACTTTTTAAGTAGAGCAAAGTAACATATATGATAAGATTGAAGTTTAGTTGTGAAATATTTAATTGCATATGAATTGAATGGCATGTAGGTAAATCATTCTGAATAATATAAAAATAAGAAAATGACAATCTAAAAAAAACAAATTTTTTTATAGTATTGACATTTAAACAAATTCATAAATAAAATATATTGGGTTTAAAAATATTATATAAATCTTATGTTATAATATCTAATAAAATAATTATAATATTGATAATACATGAATAAACAATAGTTTTAAATTATATTTTTTATTGGCATATTCTTATCAATTTTAAAGTAATATCGAGTATCGATAGAAATAATTGTTGTCATTTCTTAAATTACTAATTTATACCCCCCACTCAAAAAATATTGTGGCTTTGCTCCTTGATTAAGAGTGCTCTGCCCCTTGTGTGTAGTATTGCTCTCTGAAGCACCACTTGGTCTCAAGTGCCTCTCTAGCACGTCTTTTTAACTAGGACTCGCTCAGCTCAACCTCGTTCTGACACTCCGCTAAACCTACATAGCCCGTCCACATACTAAATTTCTTTTGTTGTTATTAAACTTATAATGATTTTTCTTTGGTTATGTTTTACCGATAGCATTTTTTTTAGTTTTAGAAAAGTAATGAAGTGTGACAAATTTTAAATTTATTAATGTAATAAATTTGCACCTCGCTCCCCAAAAGAAAATGGAGGTACATGCAGAGCATCTAAAACATTTACAAATAAAGCACCATCTTGTTAGAAAATTCATGTTTCAACTTTATACACAAATTAAGCAGAAAAATACATAATAGCCAAGATCTTTTAAATTCATGATTTTTACATATGTAAAAAATAAAGTGACGCATACCTGTATTCATGATAAACAAATTTGATCTTGAAGAGATAGAGTTTCTCTCCCTTATCCCTTAAAACTTTCTGTACTTTCTGATGGAGAGAAATGTACAAGGTGTGTGGGT
>NEWO01000017.1:2567617-2581711 GCA_003013225.1 Phalaenopsis aphrodite
AATAATGATAATTGATAATTGAAATTCAAAAGTGTATTAATGCAAAAAATAAACTTGAGTGTGAAATTAAAATTAATAATTTTCTATCAACTTCAATGACACTTAGAGACAGTGATTGTTTGAGGAAGAGTTGCATGGGTTGCTAGACAAACAATGAATGACCCAATGACATGGATTTTATAGTTGAACACAGTTTGTTGATTCACTGGTTTGTAATGATGGCAAGCCAATAAGTTTTAATGGTGATGGTTTTTATGTGATGTATCTGCATTGATAAGTTTGATGGTGACACAACAGCCTTTTATACACAAAGAAATTGATCTAATATTCCTGATAGGTGGCAGTGATGTTTAGCTTGGGTAGCAATATAATCAACATTGATTGCAGTTTAATTACTTTAGGATGTGCCAAATCTTGAAATTTTCAATATAAATGCTATAGAAAGCGGGTAAGAGGCGTGTTGGGAAAGATTATGAGCTATGAAAAGCATTTTACATGATTAAAATGCGCTTGTAGAGAGAGATTGAGAGGGATTTTCAAGACAACATTCAAGGAATACTCCCAAAAATTGAATCTTGAGTGTTTCTCAATATAGACCATTAAGTTATGCCTTTTGATTATAGCTCTACTTTATATGTCATGCCAAATTTATGTTTGATCTTTTCTTAATATTCCTATGATAAGCATATGGGTGGTGAATGTTGCATCAAATCCGTGGAAGATAGTTTAGAGTTATGTCATCACCTTATTTAATGTTATAATAAGTGCAACACATGGGCCTCTAAATTGTGTTGTTCAATTTCAAGCACTCAAACTTTTAAATATAATAAATCAACTCACAATTTTAGGAGAACGTGAAGTACTTATGGAAAAATCTATTGAAGTCCATAAACTTCATGGGGTGAGCAATGTCATATACAGTCAATGTGGCCTCTCCCAACCTTTTATTGGGAATCATGGCGATAAAATTTAATACCGAGGCATAAGAAATTGTGGAGGAAGAGATCATGATGGATGTGAGAGGTGGTGAGATTTATTACATTGAGGGAGTCATTTCTTTTGTTGGATTCATGGTGGTATCACATTTTGAAAAGAGTTTTTCGTGTGAAGGAAAATACTATTATTGAGGTCGAAGAAAATGAAAATCAAAGGTTAAAGATGAAGATAAGAAAGAAGGACTAAATGTGAGAAAACATAATCACATTAATCAACTCATGTTATCACATATATATAGTTATTATAAAGGACAAGGTAAGAAAAAAAAATACGACAAAGTTACGTGCAGTAGCATGAGCCACCTTCATGTTGTAAAACACTTAACCTTTGGGGGAACCTACTCCTATGGTAACGGGGTTACATATCAATCCTTTGTTTTATTGTCTTATCTAGTTTGCACAATTTAGGTGAAGTTGTAACAAGGATAAGTAAGTGGAAAAGCAATTAGATGGTGACTTTGGCAAGAGCTCAATGGTAGAAGTTGTTGATATGAAGAAATTGGTGAGTTCTTGGTCTCTCTCTCTCTCTCTCTCTCTCTCTCTCTCTCTCTCTCTCTTCTCTCTCCCTATTTTATTGACTCACATTGAATTATAATAATGTTTGATCGTGTTTCATTTTATTGTAAACATAATACTTCTAAATTTTATTACTTGGTGTTGTAATATTATATGTGTAAGGATGGAGAGAATGTTCATGATTTTTTGCCATTGGAGCTTCACCTTAATCAAGGTTTCTTATGACTTTGATCTTGACCTCAGTAGAAGTCACCTGAAACTTGAGGTTGCATATATTAGCTTATACGTGGTCTATTCAAAAGAGTTATGTGTGCACCCAAGAAGAGTTATTGTTCCTTATTGATAACGAGATAATAAGAGTTTTAAAAATAGGTCGTTCTTTTGAGAATAAGTAAAAGGTGCTATAGCAGAGTTATGGTGAACTCCAATTGTATTTAATGGTCGTCTGATATGTAACAAACAATAAGAGCGAAAGGCGTAGGATTTCTATAGCAATGTGGAGTTAGTTTCCTCGAGTGACAGTTGCACAAATTAGTCAAGGAATTCTATAAGACATCAAATATTTTAGAAGAAAGGAACACAATTTTGAGGGTTGAGGATGCACTTTTCAAGACATAAATGGTAGATCTCTTAAACAAAATTTTACAACTATAAGCTCAAGTGATCGATCATAATGTTTCTAATCTCCTTTAGAGGAGTTCTACTATTGGTGCTGGCTTTAGACTTCTATCAATTTTATTGAAGATGACTACATCGCCCTTAAAGAGATAATACATAAAAAAAATAATTAAATATAAATAAAAAGTTTTTCTTACTTAACTTTTTTATTTTTATTTTTGTGTTTGTATATAGAATATTTTGCAATCATGGTAGTAGGTAGATTAAACAACTAAAATTAAACACCTTAAATAAATAAATAAACATGCTTAACATTCAATAGAAAGTGTCATTAAAATATCTAATCATAAAATAAAGAGTGATGAGATAAAATGATAATGTCTATTAACTTATAAGTCAAATCAAACCTATTCTTTATTCCAATTGTCAACGAGATATTATTTGTCATCAAAATCTCCTCGCTTTTTTTGTTCCGCATGAATTTTTTATTTGCTCTAAAATAAGTTGTTTTTCTTCTTATTCTCATTTAATCAGGCCAAATGGCTATACCCCCTTTAGTTGGTTATCATTTATCAATTATTCAGTTTGGCTAAGAATCATATCAAGATGAACCTAGTAGGCCCCTCCAATATGAATGACAATAAGCAGAATATATATATATATATATATATATAAATATAATATTGTTGAATCTAAAATTGTCCTAGAAACACGTCCAACAAATAGAACGTTCCACTTGAAAGAACAATAAAAGAGAGTATCATTTATTCATGATATGAACACATATTTATAGGCGTATGTCTGAACTTTACAAAAGTACATAGTAGCCCCCTCATCATTAACTTTTAGGGGGATTTTTTGATAATTACAAAGTTATCTTTGCATGTAATAAAATCAAGGACTAATTCGTCGATGAGAGTTGTTGATCATCTGGTAAGCCTTGACTTGATTGATATCCAGTCCAAAAGAGTACTCGATCGTCTTGAATGCTGATTACCGCCCTATGGGAGCTTCTCCTAACGCCTTCCGCCAATTTTTCGAAGAAGGCGTTTATCTTGCCAATATTCAATCAAAAAATGATCGTCGATGGTTTTGTTCGATTGGTCGTATTTTCTTCTTGAGTCATTTATTTGTCTTGTGATTCGTGCTGACATATTTGTATATGTACATATTCAGTTTCTCGATTCACTTGTTCCTTGTAAGCTATGCAATACACGAGGATAAGAGAATATTTTTAACATGTATGAAAGAATAAATAATATTATTGCGCAATAATGGACTTCCCTGGATTTCTGTGCGTGGGGTATTATAAAAGGCTTTGGGACAAGGGAGCTTTGCACCGTCTTTGTTTCTCCTTCCCCTTTTGTCTCATGTCCTTATCGTTTCTTGTTTTTCTCGATGTCTGGTGAAGGAGTGCCGCCTTCCAAAAATATTGTCCTCCTTAAAGCCATGAGTGATATGCAGGCGCACACCCGTAAGTTAGACGTGAAATGTAAGCCGACGAGTGAGGTATCTACGGAAGGGATGAGTAGGAAGAGAGTTGTACCCAAACCAAGAACCGGGGATCGTGAGAGCCAACCTGGTTCTTCTGGTTTCCTTGCGGGCTCACCCTAGCAGAGGGTTGCAGGGAAGGCTAGAAGTCGTCCTGACGATCATCCAGCAAGACACTCGCTAGGGGTGAGTGTTTTGTTTGCAGAAGAGAGATTGTCCATCCAGGTGATTGCGAGGGCCGCGATTCCCAAAGGGGTCTTGAGGAGGCATCAGATGAGGTGAGACGTGGCTTCGATCTACTAAGGGCAGTCTTTCTTATGAAGGTGAAGGACAAGAGAAAGTCGGGGAGGAATTTTTTTTCTCACACTAAATATGAATAGAGGCAGATTCTTGGTATGTAGCTTGAATTGTCTTTTACACCTTTTTTTTAATGGTGCAGCAGCTGAAGTCCTAACTGTTGATTTTATGTCGGTAGATATTGACGTTGGTCTTGAGAATGACGCGGCATTTGTGGACCTGGTTGTGATCGAGGGAGTGAATATGGAACAAGTTGTCACGGGGAGAGTGGATATGGCAAAACTAAGCATATCAAAGCAAGTTGCTGAGCAGGAAGTTGAGGGTTAGTGTGTTGGAGTGCAAAGGATGGAGAGATACTTATCTCTCGATGGTGGTCAGAGTGCGCGATGTCGGGTCTTTTTTTGGTGCTACGAGGGAAGAGGAAGTGATCGGGGGCATTGTGTGTCCTCTGACTTTATACTTCGACACTTTGTTGAGACAGTGGATCATTTTTTTTCATTTTATGGGGTATACTCTATGACATGGTGATGGAATAATTATTGAGGTTCTTGAAAGTGTTGATCAAGTGGAGAGGGAAGTTGTTGCATTGTGCAGAACCTTGCGATTTTCCGTAGGGAAATGCTTGTCGATCGTAGGGAAGTGGCGTGTCTGTGTTTGGAACCATCGTCCATTAGAGATGCCCTCACCGCTCATCCTAGGGATAGCCATAATGACCTTTTCAGGTTAGGCGATGAGTTTATAAATGAACGGCTTTGCCATCGAGGGTTTCTCTCTTGCAATACCATGAATGATTGTTTTGTTAGATTTTCTTTCCTCAACTTGCAATACTGAAGCTAGTTGCTAAGCAGGAAGTTGAGGGTTAGTGTGTTGGAGTGCAAAGGATGGAGAGATACTTATCTCTTGATGGGGGTCAAATGCGCGATGTCGGGTTTTTTCCAGTGGTACGAGGGAAGAGGCGGTCAGGGGCACCGTGTGTCCTCTGACTTTATACTTCGACACTTTGTTGACATAGTGGAGCATTTTTTTTTTCATTTTATGGGGTGTACTCTAGGACATGGTGATGGAATAATTATCGGGGTTCTTGAAAGAGTTGACCAAGTGGAGAGGGAAGTTGTTGCACTGCGCAAGGACCTTGCGATTTTCAGTGGGGAGATGCTTGTCGATCGTAGGGAAGTGACACGTATGTGTTTGGAACTGTCGTTCATTTGAGAGGCCCTCACTGCTCATCCTAGGGACGGCCATAATTACCTATTCTAGATAGGCGATGAGTTTATATATGAATAGATTTGCCATCGAGGGTTTCTTGCTTGAAATACCATGAATGATTGCTTTGTTAGATTTTTCTTTCCTCGATTATAACCGAGAGTTTGGCATGACCCCCCACCCCCCCCACCTTTTGTGTATTTAAATAAATAAGGAATGAAATCAGATAAAGTATATATATTTTTTTTTTGTAATTATTACCTTACTTCGGTAACGTGTTAGTTCCATCACATTGGTCGTGTTAGCGACATTTTTACTTCCCATGTATCCCCTTTTGCATTTATATACATATACAATCACGTGATCATTGAAGACTTTAGTTACTTTTCTTTATTCATTCTTTTTATTTCAATGTGTTACACTATCTTTTTTTTCTTGCTCTAGTTTCACTATTCTCTTCTTCTTCTTTCCCGCATAATATCATAGGCTTCATGGTGCAGAAATACTCCCAGGAATCATTTAGTTTGACTCTTGCTATGGAGTTTCGATCCTATCTGCATCAGACGTAAAAGAGATTCAAGATCTGCAATTTTCCTGCGACCGACCTCTAGCCATTAATGGGCTATGGTTGACTTCTCTCCTAACCTCATTTTTTATAAATATCACTTTAAGATGGGTCTTTGACTGTCATTTTGTCGAGTGTTGTAGTCAAATTTCAATCTTTAATGTATCATCCCTACTCAAATCCTTCCCAACTCGATGGCCACCATCATGACTTCTATGCTCTTTTGTCGGATGATGGAAATCACATGGTCAATCAAACTCTTCAATCATTTCTTTTCCTTCCAGATTGGTCATGATAGATATATTTAGTTTGCCGCTGGTACTAAGATTCAAATGTCGGGCCTTAATAACAACATGAAGGACCGAAACACAAAGTTCTTGATCTCCTCTTATGTGAACAAATGAGAGATCTACACTTCTCCTACAGAGTGCGAGGTGAAGAAAATGAAGTTCTTGCAAGGGAACATTTGAGACCACATGACATTGATTGACAGCCAACACATCTCTTTGTTTTAGTATCTTGACCCCAACGAGATCGAACACCTCATTCATATGGATGGTGTCTATCATGAATGAGGATTTGTGGAGACTGGACGAAAACAGGGAAGTTGCTCGGGAGAGATATACTGAAGAGAGGGTAGTTTTGAAGATGCCTCGGGGGAGTGGCAGTCCTCACTCATTCGACAGAGGTCAAGGTCGATATGCCTCAATCAAGTCAGCTGAGGGGGATGATGAAGGTCAGTGCTACTTATCATATTGTCTATTTGTGTGTGAAATGCATTTCTGTGACCTTTGTGTAATTTGCTAGGTTCTTCGGAAGGGAGCAAGCGAGACTCTTCTCAATTGCCTAGCCTTCCTGAGAGCAGAGGCCCATTAGTGCGCTCGTTGGTTGGAGGAGTTTTGGCGTCGATGAGGGAGGCCTCATTCATACCTCTGGAGGAGCGAGGTGAGGTGATTCGTTCCTTCTGCTCTATTTCTGTTGAAACTGATTTTGAGGAGGGACGAGGGTTCACATATTGGATGGAGAGCAACATTCTTTGGAGGGAAGGAAAGTCTCTTGTCCCTGATGTCAACTTGCCCCCTCTTATCATGCAAGAGGAGGTGGTTTTTGCTTGAGTGGGCATTCTCGTGCATTCATGGAGTTGTTGTTTGGACGAGTGATCATTACGCTCTTATTGATAGGGAGATCAAGTCGTTCCCTGCCAATCCTTTGAATGGAGATTACCCCTTAATTCTAATTAACATGTTCTAGTCTCGCGCTTTTGCGACGAAATTGAGATTGATGGACATGAAAGACATGTTCTAAGCGATCAATCTTTATCATGCCCTTGTCTAGCAGGCTTCGCATATACAGGCTCTTCTTTTAAAAAAAGCTAAGGAGGTCGTTGGGCGATCTGCCTCATGGGCTCAGAAGTTGAAGCGAAAACTTAAAATGGCGGATGAGAGATTGAAGCTTTCCTTTGAGATGTGGAAAATAGATTCCCTACAACTTGAGGAACAGGTAGCGTCACTTCTGAAGGAAAATAGGGAGCTAAAGGAAAGAACAAAATCTTTGATGGTCACTAGGGTGACATATATCAAGGGTTTTTTTACGTCAGGTTACAGTTGATGCTTCTCTCGTGATCGAGAGGTTTGTAAAGCATAAGCTGGTGGATCCCAAGTGGTGGAATATGGATCAGTTTGTAGTTGGCAGATCACCCTCATTCCATTGTTGGTCGGTGGTTCTCCTTGAGAGGGGTTGAGTGCTCCTTGTCATGCTGACCCTTCTCCTGAAACTGGGGCTGCTACTCGAGCAACGACCGATTTAAGTACTTCTCTGAACTGTCCAGACATCTGGTTGGTGATCTGAGTTCTTAAATCTTACAGACCTTGTTAAATGAATTCTTTCATAAACTCTCAGGCCTCTGTTGCATCTCTTACTTTCCTCTAGCCGGACTCTCCATGTTGTTGTTGATTTGTTCCTTTTTATTGTTGACGGTATTTTTTCACGCTTACCACATCTTAAAGAATGTTTAATCAAAAAGTGTCTGGGAAACACACCCAATGAATAAAACGTTCTGATAAGAAGTTATTAGAGAGAGTGCACAATAGAGAACAATAAAAGAGAGTGTCATTTATTCATGACATGGACATGTATTTGTAAACATAACTCCTAACATTACAAAAGTACATATTAGCCCCATCAGCATTAACTTTTCAGTGGGATGTTTTGGTAATTATAGAATTATTCATATATAATATGACTGGGGACGATTCAATCGATGAGATTTGTTGATCGTCTAGTAAACCTTGACTCGATCTATTTCTAGTCCGAAAAACTGCACCTTATCGATCACCTTGAAGGTTGATTACCGCCTTGTGGGAGCTTCTCCTATCGCCTTCCGCCAATCATTCGATCAAGACGTCTCTCTTGCAAATACTCAACCAAAAAATGATCGTCGAATGCTATGTTCGATCTTACTGAGTTGTTCATCAGAAAAACTATCGCTTGGATGCCCCTCGATGTAAAACATATTTTTAAATATATCCCGTAACAATTGACACTATTATATTTCAGCAAGAATTAAAGAGAGTTTTGAAAGACTCCACCAAACTTAACTTCAACCCCACCTCTTATCATTCTTCTCATTGTTTTCAACCAACATAAATGTCACCTTTAGCCCGCATATCAAATTTGATCGTTTACTTCCAATTTGACTGTTTTAATATGCGTGCTTTGTTTCTTAACATTTATTATAGGGGCGTTTGCATACATACCATCTAATTCTTATGCCGCCCAAATCTTCTGTATCACATAAACGAATTATAATTTTAAATTTTAATAACTGAAATATACCTTTTTAACTTAGAGAAGGTGACATTTATGTAAATATTGACGTTTAGGTGTTGGATATTTAAATAGATAAGAATTGAGTGGTTTGCATGTAAATATATAAGAATTTAAAGATTTACATACATACCATTTAATTTTTATGCTTTTACATATAACAAATAAAAGTTTATATATATATATATATATATATATATATATATATATATATATATATATATATATATATATATATATATCACATAGATGAAAATATATATTTCACAGTTTAAAAGTTAAAATAATGATTGTATTTTATGTGACATGAAAGTTTTAGTTTGTATAAAAGTAAAAAAAATTAAATTTTGGCGTTAAATATATAAATATATAAGAATATTGGGCGTCATGTATCTAAATGTCTAAATGCGGCTCAGGTTGATTCCAGAATGCTCTCGAGCAAGCAAATCAAGGAGTACAACAATTTTGTTTTTCTTTCCTTCATAAAAAACAGTGACTGTTGGGAGATATTAAATCACGGGAGAGATCCCAAGCAAGACTTCGAGCATAAATGCACAAAAATAGAAATGCAGGAAAAATCAAATTTAACGTGGAAAAATTTGAGAACGAAAAAAAAAATACGGAGTCACAATACTTTGAGAAATCTAGTATAAGAAAAAAGAGGAAAAACTATAAATTACATCACACTCACACCTCTGTATACTTTGGAAAGTCCAGGACATTTCTCTCATTTACTTTATATGAGAGAAAATTGAAATCCCCACGCCCCTTTTAGTAAAGCCGAATCTCAAGTAAAAAATTTGCGCAAAGTTGGTTACTAGCAATGGAGCGCCGCGATGGTGGTGTCGCGGTGCTACAGTGTCATGCTCTCAGGTTATGAACCTAGAATACGCTCAACAATGTTGCTTTTTGGGCATTGCGGAGCTACTGGTTTCGTAGTGGGGTGTTATAAGTACAACACTAAGGCACTATTGTTGGCATCTATTTTTGATGCAACATATACGTGGCTTCCTTTTTGAGTGACATGGGTCGTATAGGGATTGCATGTGGCTTACCGTGACTCGAGGAGCTCTTAGGACCTTCAAACGAACGCTCCATGCACTAAAATTAGGGTTTGCACTGTCGTAGTCATTTTCAGAGAAGATTGTTGCTTAGACGACATCGTTGCCGATATTCTCCATGTTGACGTTTGTTCCGACGACACGGGGTTGTACCTTATCGATACAAACACCCTCACGATGCATATTGTCGATGGAATTACCTCACATCATATTCATGTCTTAAGCCTAGCGTTTGGATGGACAAATTTCAGGTTGGAACCATTCCTACTTGGTGACACACATTTGAAGCATCTTCTAGTGCTCTTAAAATGCACTTCTGACCACAGCGGGGGATCACGACCCCCTTGGTGAGCTTTCTTAGAAGCCCAAGTTGCAATGGGTCCAGCGTGAACAATCCAAATTCAGGGGTTGCCACGCCCAGACCATGGTGTGACGACGGCTAAATTGGGTGTGGCCAAGCTAAGGCCTCTCAAAAGGCCTGAAAGTTTTAATTTCGGGTTGACCACAACCGAAGAAGGCATGACCAAGTTGGTCATACAGAGACTTCAATGTAATTACTTAGGGTTGTGGGCATGTCCAAGCCCAAATCAAGAGAGGTGCATGGGTTCCCCGACCGGTGTAACCATGCACAAAGGTGACGTAACCACATCGACAAGACATAGAGTTGGCATAATTACACCGGCTTTATGGCATGGCCACACTAGCCCCCGATTCACAACGATTGCTACAATCGCATGACCATATCCGAGCCCAGAGTGATCTCATCGATTCAACCTATTTCATGAATTATGCTCTCCGGTCCCCAAATTTCCACCGATGATGAAGCCATGATAGATGGCTTATCCCTATTTGTCTGGTTCTTCACCCGAAAATAGCATGAGGAACATTTTGGGCCCATGTCAAATGGGGAAAGCGGTTTTGGAAAGGATCAACTTCCATTGTTGAAGGAGAGGGCTTAAAAGTAAGGGAGACCATCCGAGGAGCTTCCAAGGAGTTTTTTTAGGATGATTCTTCATCGTCCTCTAAAAGAAGCAAGGGCAAGCCTTCTTCCTCCATTTTCTTCAGCTATTCTTCCATTTCTCTAGTCATTTTCCTCATCTTCCGTGAGTCGATGGGGTGAGCTTCTTTCTTGCTTTGAAGAAGGGGAACTCTGGTGACTTCTTCTTCCTCTTCAACAAGGAAAGCTTCCTCATCACTCGGGAGAAGGAAGGATCTGACGGCCTCGTCAAGCTTCCTCATCACTCGGGAGAAGAAAGGATCTGACGGGCGACGGCCTCGTCATTTCTCTTCGGCAAGGAGAGCATCTTCACTATCTTGAAGAAGGAATCTAGCTTTGTCATCTTCGCATCGTTGGAGCGCGGTCAATACCACATTGGTGAACTCCTTGAACTCTGACAATTTTCATTCGTTAGATCCCCTAGTTCTAGTTATTAGAGGAGATGGGTTAAAATTTTGTATACTTAGAGGAAGCCTCGTAGGATTAAGTGCTTTGTGTTTTCCACTACAAATCCAAAGAGAAAAACCAATCCAATTTCGTTTGTTAGCCCAAAATCCAAAAGCTGGAGTTGTACTAATCCCACCGCTAGCCTCGGTGATTTCATCTAGATTGACATTTGAAATCCACCGGCCGAGAGGACTAAGGCATCCCTTCGGTTGTCATTTCCTAGATCATTGAGAATCCTCATAGTGAGAGATTCCATATTTAGCGCCATGCCAACGGAGGTGGGTGTCATGTTGCCTTGCACAATATGACATCTAGGTTTCCCGTGAATTCACAAAGACGAACGTGATTTGTCATCAAATCTAATCAAGTTTCATACGACATATGGTTGCATTCATATTATGTGTTTAGCATGATTTTAAAGGTGCAATAAAATGTCCATTTTTTGCATGTTCTATTGATTGGCCACTTACGGTGGTTCAATCTATTTCTTGTTTGTCAACATGATCGATTGACAACTCCACTGACTCGATCGTATTGATCGACCCTCCTTTTTCAATCGACCGTACACTTCATGTCATTTGACCATCTTAATTTGACATGATTGATCGGTCCACCACATGGCCTAATCGTATCGATTGACCGTCCTTTGTTGATCAGTCGCATACTCTGCCTCAATCGACCATATTTGGTCAGCATGATCGATCGGTGCAACCACTGGTCTGATTTTATCTATCGACCATCCTTCATCAAATGGCCACACACTATGATCCAATCGACTCTCCTCGGTCGAAATGATCGATCGACGTCATCATTGGCCAGATCGTATTGATCGACCGTCCTTCATCGATCAATCTTGCACTCCAACCAGATCAACCCTCCTCGGTCCACATGATCGATCTGTGTTGTCACTGGCCCAATAAGTCTATTTACCATTATCTGTTTACGTGATCGATCGACACCGCCACTAGCCCAACAGATTGGTCAATCATTTGCATTTGGTATGTTGCATTCAATGCATGCTTTTCACATTACCTGCTTTAGCACATACACACTAGCACACTATCTTGACAAGTACTGGTGCTTCCTACTAGAACATTACTCTACATATTTACTTTTGTGAGATCATTATGTCACTTTGCACCACGCCACAGGTGGTTTGCATTAAAAATATCCACCTTTGCATGCTTTCTTGGATAAAATTTTGTGACTATGACTTGCATGCATGGAGTCTTTGCATTTGGACTCGTGTCTTCTCATACCTATCTCGCACATTCGTACATCATATGAGTGGACGGCTTGCCACCAAACTCATATGGTGTGTAGTTATCTACATTGAGAACTAAATTACATCATCCCTATACGACACCACTACAGATTTTCATATGCTCATCATTGAGTCACTGCCTCCCCGACACTCATTCCCAAGTCACTGCTCCTCGAAACAGTCATTCTCAAGCCACTACTCTTGTACACTCATTATGGACGTTCATGTGTCCTATTTTGGGATGGCTTGCACATCAAGTTTACCTGGTGTGTGCTTCTCTCTAGAAAGAAAATACATCATTTCACTCTCGTTGTGTGCCTTGCAAGCACATCACCTCTTTTCCTATGACATCACTTACATGTACCATATATATGACACTTCACATCACTTGGCATGTATCATACTCCAAAGGCCTCTGACTCCTCCAACTATGTGATGTGTGTTCACGTGGGCACATGAATACCACATAGTATGGAGCATGCTCCAAAAGCCTTTGATTTCATTCAGTATGCAAGCTACGCTGCTCGTGGCACCACCTAGGTACGTCATATGTTTGTTATATGTCTTAAGTTCTTCATTTGCATTTCTGCACTGTCGGAACATTCGTGATGGGTATATGCCACCATATAGTCATTAAAAATGTTTGATATTTTGTGATTGCTCTAACCCCACTAGAGCCATCACGACGCATTGGATCACTTTGCATTTGTATGTGCATTTCTAGTTTTATCAATGAAGAATCTGCCTTGTGAACTGAGTGACCCGTTGCTAGTCACGAAGTGCCAGCGAGTATTGCCCACGAGGATGCCTCAGTGGAGCAATACTTGATATCACATCGTGACTAGCATGTGTATAATATGTTAAGGTTCCAAGGAGTCTAATAAAGTTCCATTTATATTTTTTCCTTTGTTAGGAACTACTTTAAAGTACAAATATTTTATACTTTTATTACTTATGTGCACTATATTTTCAAAAACTACTTTGAAATTACTTGCATCCCTACCTTAAACCATATGTAAGGTTTGTCTTTTTTAAACTTAAGTTTTACAAAACTTGCATTTAGTGACACCTCTTAGAATTTTCGGATCCTTAGAATGGAGCAAAAGATGGCGATCCCGCCAAAACGTACGCTAGCCTTCTAACTTAACCTTATACTCACTTAGATGTTCTGATAGGACACTACGCTAGATGGTGTGCTAGGCTAATAAATGGGTGCTAGGTAGTCTTTTTTTGATGTATTGTCTACAATTCTTAGCTATTTTCATTTCTTCGGCCAGACATCACTTTTGTGTTGTCTTGTGTGTTTACCGGGTGTGAGACATACATATTAGTATATTAGGGGCAGACTTTTTGCAGGAAGCCATGTCTAACTGGGAAGGAACGTAATGATTTCTCTAATCATAGTTTCTGCAGGTGTTGTTGGCTCTCCTCCCACCGGGCATGACTCACTGCGTTGTTTGTAGGTAGCTTTATATTAACTTTTTTTTTCTCGTAGGTCGAATCTATTGTTACACTCCTCTTGTACTTCTTAGAGTATTATATTAGAAATAAGGTACGAGCACGTGTTTTGAGATGCCAGATGAGTGAAACCACGTGATGGGGTCCAGACATTGCTTGCTCGTGCCTCTACCTTATTTCTAAATTTCATTGTTGAATAGAATTAGGAAGAAGTAAGAACTTTTGGGTGTCTTGTTGCTTTTTACTGTTTCTGGGATATGTTGCTGATCCAACAACTTTTATTATTTTAATTTGACTTGCTTTACTTTTTTGTTTCTTAAATGTGATCACCAGTTTCAATTTTTTTTTATTTAGTG
>NEWO01000017.1:2588621-2599102 GCA_003013225.1 Phalaenopsis aphrodite
TTTTATATGGCATGTTGTGTCTCACTTAGATTTTTGCAAATAGTTCAATTTATAAGTCAGAGGGGCTACCTAGGGCTCACCGAAGGAGTCGTGTTGTGTGACAGAAGGAGAAGGAAGAGGAATGCTTGCCTATCAGGGATGAAACTAAAGGTAGTAGACACTGACTTCAATCTTGAACGGTTTAC
Organism: Phalaenopsis aphrodite; assembly: GCA_003013225.1. Lineage (NCBI taxonomy): Eukaryota > Viridiplantae > Streptophyta > Magnoliopsida > Asparagales > Orchidaceae > Phalaenopsis > Phalaenopsis aphrodite. Next base: position 2,588,807 of record NEWO01000017.1, read on the forward strand.
CTAGGGAGCCGATGGATGCATACAAAGGCAAGAAGATTGATGATGTGTGCAACTTGCGCTCTCCATGCCAGAGAGTGCGTTGGAAGACGACACTACTAGTGAAAGTGTCAAACTTGTTGCTTGGAAGATATCGCATAAGGAGTACTATGAGAAGGAGAAGTCGAAGGAGGAAAGTTCGTGCGGGTTTTCCCTGTTCTGTGAACTACCACGCTTGATCTGCCACGAGTGGCAGAAGAGGGAGGAAATCAACTCGCCATTAGTATTGAAGTCAAGTCCTCATGCCAAGTAGTAGAGGAAGAGGAGCTCGATCCCTATCAGAGGAGAAGAACCTCGTGCGTGCATGCGGGAAGAACAACTGACCGAAGGAAATTTAGGCAAGTTAAGGTATAATTATATTTTAATTAATGAATTATATATATATATATATATTAATGTTTATTCATTAATTATTAATAATAAGTGCATTTGAAATCAAGAAGAAATAAAAAACTAAAGAGATTCAATTTTCGATCGAGATAACTAAGGTAAATGTTAAGATTTATTTATTTTAATTAATGAAGCTAATATACATATTGTTTACTAAAATATTAAAAAATATTTTTAATTAAACATTATTTAAGCTATAAAAGTTCAATTTGTGTGAAAAAGAAGAAAATTATGAAATTAAAGGTGAGCAATCATGTTCTTATGCTATAACAATATTTTTTCTTATTCTAGACTCTATGTATTTATTGTTATTGTCACTTGTTATATTGAAATTATTGTAAACTCACAATTTATGTTCCTAATGCATTTTTATTCATATTGTAGGAATAATGTGTACTCAACATTGTTTAAATTATTAGATATTGAATGTTATACAAGTATATTGATTGCTATACAAATGAAAATGAAATAATCATTATTATATAGTGATTTTCATAGTATGCTTGCATGTGCATATTTGACTATGATGAATTCATCACTTTATTGTGCTAGCAGGGGAACACTAAGGTTCCCGTGCATGTAAATGAAAAAGATTATTGATATTGACATATTTTAATTGACATAAATTTTAGGCGGTGTTCCTATAACACTTTTACATGTATAACATAATATAAACATATTACTAATATATAGTAAAACACATTGAATTTTCTGAACTTCATGAAAAATCATATCTGAAAAAGTAAATTGTCTAATGCTTTTAAATTGATCTATTTTATTTCTGACTAACATGCATATCATTCTCTTTCTGTTACGTTACCGTAGCTTAGGAGTTTTTGAATATTCACTAGTTTTATTTAGCTTACAATTTTTTTAAACTATCATTTCAGGTTTAAATTATTTGATTAAAAGATGAACATTAAAAGATAAATTTTTTATGAAAAAAGAGAACAACTAGTAATGAGATAAATTTAACTGTATTGATTTAATTTATTTATTTTAGCAACTCTTTTATTTGTTAAATGTTATTTATAGAACATGAATATATAAAAATTTAATTTCTATCGTCCGACTGTTTGTACCCGCCATGATTAATTCCAAGCTTCAAATCTAGTTATGACAAAAATGATGTAAAAAAAAGTTTAAAAATTAATTAATGCGATATTAATGCAAAATTAATGAAAGAACCAATATCATAATTACAAGAAAATTTTATAATAAAAAAATTAAAAATTTAAGCTAAAATTAATTAAGTAATTGGTTTAAATTCAGACAAATTGATGCATCCGAGATTCCGAAAGAGGGAAATGTCGTCCAAAATGGAGAAGTATCACCTAATTTAAATATGATTATAAGTGTCTTGACACATGATGACGATGATGACTGAATTGATTTAGGAGTCCAGACTTCAGTGTAGTGGGGGTGAGATTATTATATTAGATAAGTACTTGAAGATATTTCAAAATCGACATCCACCTTTGTTTAAGAAAATGAAGATCTAATTAAAGCGGCGAACTAGGTGATGCGAATTGAGAATATATTAGATAGTATGACTTGTTAGGATTAAAGAAGAGTGCCATTAATTATATTTGTGCTTGGTGGAGAAGCTAAAAGATGGTGGCGTGGGCTATGTGCCTATGCCATGATGAACTAGGAGACATACCTGACGTGATGGTATGTTGGGAGGAGTTCATGGAGTTATTCGGAGAGTGGTTTGTATCCATATATGATTGAAAACAAATATAAGATAAATTTATTAGGTTGGTGCAAGGAGAAAATATGATCATGCAGTTTGTAGCAGAGTTCATTCCACTGTCAATGTATGCCTCACAGTTGATAGCTACTGCAAAAGTGAAATGTTATATATTCCTTTCGAGATTGAATGATCGATCAGACAACCATTTGTGCCATTGGGGATTGATGATTACTCGGTGTTAGTGGAGCAGGCTAGATGAGCTGAAATTGATTATCAGCTTATTTAAAAGCGAAATGAGACAAAAGAGAGATTATTAATGAAGGAGAGCACGTGGATCAATCAAAGGGATTTAATGTTAAAAAGCTCAAATTCAATTTTGATAGATTCAATGGTGGCACTTCTCGTAATAACGTATTCACTTGTGCCAAACAAGGAAAACAACATAAAAATGAATGTTTGATGGGCTCTCATACATTTTAACTAGTGTCGTTAGCCTGGACATATAGCTATATTTTGAACTTCACTTGGCCAAGAAACATCAGAAGAACATACATCAGTTGGAGTTCCTTCACAAAGACTACAGGTGGGCAAAGAATGATAGCGTCTACAACTTCTGCTCCTACTCAAGTTCAACCAAGGTGAAGTATTCGACTTTAAATTTATTCTCTTACTAGTAGAGAGCCTGAAGAATCTACTATTGATGATGTTGCTAGAGATTGATGAGTGTTGCTTCATCATATGTTATAGGAGTGTCATTTTAGTGTTTTTCTTTTCAGAGGATGTGTGTTGTGCTGTTGTTATGTTACCATGTTTCAATTATTTGGGAAAGTTTAGTTATGTTATGTCAAATTTTTATTTTATTATATCTATGTTTGATCTTGTTGAACAAGATTTAAACTTTTTCATGAAACTTTATAGGTACTTTAAGCTTTACTTGCTTAATGAGAGGTGATTTGAGGCTTGGAGAAGATTTTGCAAATTTTCAGGAACAAATTTTTTAAGGAGAGATTGTAATAACTAAAAAAAAAGTAAAAAAAAATTTTAAGTAAAATAAAATAATTAAAAATGGAAACGATGGCAAGGGTTCGATTCTGTCACAACAATTTGGTTATTAGGAGTGACTTCCGTTTAAACCAGAGGAGAAGTGAGAAAGACAAAAGCGTAAGAAGAGAAGAAGAAAGAGAGAAGTCAAAGGAGCAACTTATGGCTTCCCGAAGGAGTCGTACCATGCAAGAGAAGAAGAAAGAGAAATGCTTACCTACGAGGGACGAAGTTGAAGGTTGCAGACACTGACTTTGATCGCGACCTGAGGAGCAGATTGATGTATACGAAGGTAGAAAGATCGACACATGCAAGCTTGTGCTTCGTCATGCCAGAGAGTGCGTAGGAAGAAGGCGAGGCTAGCAACAGTGTCAAACTTCTGCTTTGATGATTTCACACCAGGAGCTGGAAGAAGAAGCCAAAAGAGGAGGAAGGTTCATGCGGTTTTTCCCTGTCGTGTGAGCTATTGCGCTCAATCGGCCACAAGCAGTCGAAGAGGGAGGAGATCGACTCACCATTAGAATTGAAGTCGAGTCCCCTTGCCAAGTAGAGGAAGAGGAGCTCGATTCCTATCAAAGGAGAAGCTCTTTTGTGCATGCGAGAAGGGAATTCACAACAAAAACAACAACAAGCCTTTATCCCGCTAAGTGGGGTCAGCCACAAATATTTTTTCTCCATTCTGTCTTATTGAGTGTTATATTTTCATTTAGTTTTAATAGATTAATATTTTTTTTATACAATATGCCCCTATATTTTTTGGTCTACCTCTGTTTTTCTTAACATGAGTCGGATCTAAAACATCTACAGATGTCTAACGTTTAATATGACCAAACCATTTAAGACGAGTCTCTCTAATCTTGTTTGAAGTTGGAGCCACACCTACCCTTTCATGGATAGTATCGTTTCACATTTTGTCTTTGTGCCAAGTCACTCATCCACCTAAGCATTCTTATCTCAGCAACATTTAACTCTGTTTTATGTTTCTCTTTTAAAGACCAACATTCTGCGCCCTAAAGCATTGCAAGTCTCACCATCATCTTATAAAATTTTTCTTTAAACCTAAGCGGTACTTTTCTATTACACAATAGGCCGGATTTATTGCTCCACTTCAACCAACCAACTTGAACTATGCTAATAATATCTCCATCTATATTACCATCACTTTGAACAATAGACCTGAGAAATCTAAAACGTTCACACCTTTTAATGATTTGACCACCCATAGTTACAACTTTGCCACTAAAGCTACTACTACTAAAGTTACATTCCATGTATTTAGTTTAGATCTACTCAAACGAAGGCCTTTGGACAAAAGGTGTAACAATAGGCCTGAGAAGGGCAGTCTACCGAAGGAAATTTAGGTAAGTTAGGTATAATTATATCTTAATTATTGAATTTTATATAAATATATATTACTTAAATATTAGTAATAAGTTCATTTAAAACGAGAAGAAATTGAAGAAAGGGAGATTTTGTTTCGAGATTTAAACAATTGAGGAAAATGTTAAGGTTTATTTATTTTAATTAATGAATCTAATATAAATATTATGTATTAAAATATCAAAAATATGTTTAATTAAATATGATTTAAGCTATAAAAGTTTAATATGGAGGTAACAAAATAGAAGTTCGATAACAAATGTGAATACTTATGTTCTTATACTATAGTAATATTTTTGCTTCTTTTAGACTAAATATATTTACTATTGCTATCACTAGTTATATTGAAATCACTGCCAACTCACATTTTATGATCATATTAATTTTTTGCTTATATTGTAGGAGTGATGTGTACTCAACATTGTTTAAACTATCATAAATATGAAATTTTATATAAGTATATTGATTGTTATATAAATGAGAATGAAATAATTATTATTAGATAGTGATTTTCATAGTATGCTTGCATGTGCATGTTTGATTATGATAAAATTCACTCTTTTATGGTACTAGTGAGAAATGTTAAGATAATCGTACACGTAAATGAAAAATGTGATTGATATTGATGTCTTAATTGATATAAATTTAAATGATGCTTCTGTAACGGTTGTACAGATATAAAATGATATAAACATATTATTGATATGGTAAAACACATTTAATATTATGAACTATTGTGAAAAATCATATCTAAAAAAATAAATTGTTTACTATTTTTTTTAAATTTTAATATCTCTGATTAGCATGCATATCGCTCTTTTGGTTACGTTACTGTTGTTTTGGAGTTTAAGTGTTCACTAATTTTTTTTGGCTTATTATTTTAAACTATCATTTCAGGTTTAAACTATTTGATTAAAAGAACACTACCATAGATTTTTTTTAAGATGACACAGACAACTATTAATGAGGTAAATTTAACTGTACCGCTTTAATTTACTTTATTCAGTGACTTTTTTCATTTGTTAAATGTTAGTTTTAGAAAATTAATATATAAAATTTTAATTTTCACCCTTGACTGTCTTTATCCGCTCTGGTTAATTTCAAGCCTCGGGTCAAATCATAACCCTTTCTTTGCTCTCCTACAATCTTAGCATTCCCCATTGTTGTCACAGACATTTCGCTAACCACGCACCCCCCTAAAAAAAACCCACATCCATCACTGGTTGTTTTCTTGCTATTCCAGCCACCAGGACCGCCCCCTCTGCAACCTTACCGCTTTCCCTACTTTTTCTAGCCTCTTCGGCCACCGCTCCTTACCTTCCCACACGCGCCGCCTCCATAACTTGCGCCCTACCTCCTTCCCACTTGCTCCCATCATCTAGAATAGCAGTTCCACGTCATTATCTGCTGCTTGCTTGTTGTACGAAACTTGGTACACCGCTACCTTGCCGTTTTATGTTAGCCAACCAGCTCCTCTACCATCTTTCCACCTTTTGACCACCCCTCGCCAATCACCACCTCCACCTAGAGATCTATCATAGTTTACGTTTGTGCTGCCATCTGTTGTTATTACCTCTTTCAGTGTATCGTTGGGTCGTGTTTGTTGTAATTTTCGTTTCAAGTTTGTTTGGTTATAATCACACATTTGCTTTTAGTAATAATATTTATTTTTTCTTTGGTTTGTGTTAATTTCGGTATCATTTCAAATCAAAGTTAGCTTAACCTTTGTCTCATCTTAGGGTTCCTTGTATCCAACACCTTCCACCTACCCACTCCCAAACCTTAATCACACCACCAAATAGATAGTTATCGAATACCTAAATCAGAGAAAATGCCATAATGTAGTTTATGAGAAGATGTCCAAAATGTTCTATGGAGGACAAGAAATCCTCCAATTGCTATATAGGTTTATCTTTTTTCAGAGGAGGCAATTCAAAAGGGTCACCCCTTGCTACAACGGAGAATGGCTAGATCGATAAAATCTAGTGAATCTCTTCCACCATCAGAATCTAGGGATAAAGATCCTCTACCTTGAAGATTTGATCTAAAATATTTGAGAAGCCAAAATTTTAATGTAACGTTGGATTTGCCACATTTTGATGGTCAGTTGGATTCGGATGAGTTCATCGAGCAACTTCAGATCTTGAAACTTTTTTTCGAGCATTCAGAAGTCTCAATGGACAAAAATGGTGAAACTAGTCACCAACAAGCTAAAGAAGAGTGCATTATTTTTATGAGAAAATTTGAAGCACCAACGTTAATGTGAGGGACAAATCAATATCACTACATTATTTAAGATGAAATGATAGCTGCAACGCCAATACCTACCAATTTGTTATATACAAGATGTTCTGACTCTAGCTTTAATAGTGAAGAAACTAACCGTCACATCTTCTAGGCAGAGTTCAATCTTAGTATCAAGCAACAAGAGCACACCCAACAAAACATCCAAGCTGACCCCGTCTGAGAAGAAACCTATTCAGAGTGGAGAACCGGTGAAGCCAACCAACATTCCCAAATCTATCACAGTAAAAAAGTATTTCAAGTGTCTTAAATTTGTGCATAATGAATCAGATTACACGATCAGGGGAATTATCTATTTCACTAAGCAGAGAGCAGTTGAAGAAAGGACAATAACACAACAGACATTGAAGAATGTGTGGACACAAATGAGTAGTACCACATTCCAACTGATGAGGGAAAAAGATCATGCAGTTCAAGCTGAGCTCACGAGAGACTACAATTGAAAAGTCCTAAGTTTGAGAAATCGACATCAAACACATGACAACCCCAACTAAGAGGATTTCAAACTTTTTCAGATATATAATCTACTTTCTCAATTGTTCCTACTGAGGGAGGTCTAACAAGTCAGAGATGACACTCTTTTTTGTCACTTCTTGAAAACTATATGGAGTCATTTGGGCGGTAAAATCAGTTCAATAGGGTTTCCGCTAATAGATGATCAGACACGATAGATGAACCACAACGTTAGATACTGCTTTTGGATCTTTTGGGGAAAAAATCTACAATGGGATCCAAATTCCTACTAGAAAAGAAGAGACATCTCGTGAGGGATTGCTATTGAGAGTTCTTCAGCCTATCATAGATTTTCTCCCAGAGTTAATTCCTCCTTACATGCTAGTTTACCAGATACACTCGACCAAGCACAAGGAGTGGAAGAACCCAATTACTGATTCGAGGCTTCATTCGTGTGGATACCCATCAACGTGCAGTTGCAATTTTTGTTGTGGCAAAGGAAGGTGTGTTTTTTTTTCCTATCAGGATGTAATTTGAAATGAAAACATTTAACTAATTGATTTATTGAAGATTACTACGTTTCTACCACTTTTAACATAACCGCCCCAATGCCATGCTACGATAAGATTGAAGTTTCGACAGATGAAGTCGAAACTCCTCCAATCTTGGGAGACTGATGCTAGACTGTTTCCATGACACGAGTTGGTGATTGAGGCCAGACACAACACATAATTTCATACTTTCATGCAATTGCAGGAATGAACCACGATCCATCTGCAGAAGTTTCTTGTGCGCTTGCATGAATGGAGGCAAGAATTCACCTTGGTAGTTTAAAAGTAGGAGATTTCTGCCCGGGATTATGCCATTTGGCCTATGTAACACTCTTATTTTATTTTTTTTATTTGAAACTTATTTACGATTTCTTTCATATTTTTCTAGTTTCTAATCAAGGTTTTATGTGAGAGAACTTATTTATTTGTTGTAATAGGATTTTGAGAGTTTAGTATTGTCATATGTTTTCTGTTGAGACAACCGTTAGTTTCCCCTTTCTCCATTCTAGGGTTTTATTCAAAGGCGAGTGGTGCTCTAGCTGTAACTTGTCTGAGGCAGTGATCTACATCCATGGTATTGAGTGGTGCTCCAATTATAGCTCATTTATGTGAGGGTATTTATCTTAGACTTTTCTATCCTTTGCATTCCTCGCCTCACTGTTGTAATCTTACCTCGTTGCGGATTTACCGGACAACATTCTGTGTCTTCCAACAACTCCAGCCACCAACCACCACATTCTCCGCCTGTTGCCGTCCCTTCCAGTCATCTTCCCCTTGCTGCCATTCATTCTAGTCACCTTTTTTTGTTGTCCAACCACCCCCTTGCTATTGCAGCTCTGGTGCAATCATACCTTTGTTGTCCCACAATCCAACGCATTACCCACCGCTACCGTTGACATTCTCGCTGGCTGTCACCCCCTCCCTTTCCCCTCTCCATAACTCCGCTCCCCCCCAACTGTTCTAGCCACTAAGACCACCCCTTCCATAACCTTTCTGCTGTCCTAACCTCTCTGGCTATCGCACCTTACCTTCCCATTTGCCGCATCCTCTAGAACCTATGCCCTACCTCCTTCCCACTTGTCGCCATCATCCAAAACTGTAGTTCCATTTCATTATTCACTGCTTGCTTGTTGTTTGTAACCCTGGAAACTACCACCATGCTGTTTTTCGTTGGCCTACCAGCTCGTCCATCATCTCGTCGCCTTCTCTACCCCTCTTCGATCACCACCACCACCTCGAGATTCATCCTAATTTGAGTTTGTGTGGTTATTTATTGTTGATTTTTATTTCACCATATCATTGAGTCATGTTTGTTGTAATTTCCATTTCAAGTGTGTTTGGTTTTAACCGCGTATTTGTTTTTAGAAATAATATTTATTCTTACTATTGTGGTTTGGGCTAACTCCGGTATCACTCTTCTCTCTTCAAGTGAAGAATGAGGGTCAATTTATAATTTTTGAGGGGCATTTTGATATATTGGACAAATCTCACAACACTCTATTGGACGATCCACATTAATTTCCTTATTTACACATTATTTTAATATTTAAGTATCTTAATAACATCAAATTGAACAATTTTGAGCTCATTGGATGCCTTTCCTTGAGATCGTCGACTTGACTATAAGCTTACCAAATTTTAAGATCATTTAATCTTCCAATTTATGCACCAAAGCATTCAATAACATTGTGTTTGATCTTGGCTTTTTTGGACTCAAGACTGGATCACTTTCAACATCATTAGGTTCCTCTTGTCTGGTTAGTCAATTTGAATACAAATTTACTAAAATTGAGGCTTGAATGATCTTGAATTTAGAATATTTTCTTTTTAATATGCATCGAGATTCATGATTGATGTAAAAAATTATTGATGACACATCAAGTGTCAAAAAAAAAAATCCCATTAAAGAAAGCACACTTATCCCTTAACAACTAAAGAGTCACTTATCCAATAAATAATACATGGAAGATGATATATTGATTGCGACCTTGATATATCTTGCATTCAATATATTGCACATAAAAAAAAGGTTATATATCAATACAGTCAATTTTAGCATACTTTTGTAATCAATAAATTTTATGAAATTTTTCCAAGCATTCACACATAGTATATATATATATATATATATATATATATATATATATATATAAAGCCGCATTCCCAGGTCAGTTGGTAGAGTATCCGCTTCGGCAGTGTAAGTTCCCTCTGGTCTGGGTTTCGAATCCTCCCCGTGTTTAGGGTGTGGTACTCGAGTGGTTAGGCCATTAGGGATGGCCGGGGCCTGACTAATAGCCTCCGATCATTCTTTTTTTAATATATAATCGTATTAAGTTGCTCATGCTGCAACATTAAAAGTATGGGGGATTTATATACATACCACAAAATTTTTATGTATTTGCATGTTTAACACTTTTTATTGATTTAGAAAAAGCTTACGATAAG
>NEWO01000017.1:2601954-2622859 GCA_003013225.1 Phalaenopsis aphrodite
AAATTAAAATATAGATAGATTGTGTGGGAGGGCCTAAACATGACTCCCTGCTCACAAGATAACCACCACATCAAATGGTTTCAAAAAGAGAAAATACAGAAAAATACATGAGAAACCTAAAGAAAAACCAAAAAGTGCTAAAATACGGAGTATCAGGTAGCTAGAGAGTGATTCAATTTTGCTTTGACTCTGCCTCTAGTTCTAGGGAATGAGCCAGCTAATAAATTGGTAAGATGAGTGTCATTGCTAGTAACCAATGTACCATCCAATAAATTCCCGAGCTCGAGTCGGCCTCCATTTTTCTTCTTCCAATGCTTCATATATATGAATGTATGTATATATATATATATGTGTGTGTATGTATATATATATATATGTGTGTGTGTGTGTGTGTATATATATATATATATGTGTATATATATATATATATGTCTATATATATATATGTGTGTGTGTATATATATATATATATGTGTGTATATATATATATATATATATGTATATTATATTCATGATTTTGGATCAATTTGGCATAATTTTCTATTTTTTAATTTATAAAAAAAAATTGTTTGATTATTATATATGTAAGTTTTTATGTTTTTTAAAATAAAATAATTTATTTTTGAAATCATTAAAATAGTCTTTCTGTATGTATGTATGTTTGTGTGTATTTTTTTCCTTCAAAATAGATTTTTTTTTTTGCTCCTCACTGAGATTTATCTTGTACAAGAAACATAACAATAATGAATTGTCAAACTCAAGCGAAATCATCTGAGATCGACACAATGTTGTTATCAAGCTCCACACCTTGATGTCACCACCTGCATGTACTTGAAATAGAATCTCTTGGCTATCACCTTGAACTCTTGCACGAGCTGAATCCTCTTTGAGTTCTTGTTCTCCTCCAATCATTCGTTCTGCGCAATAGCTTTCTCATCGCCTTCTATTTCTTTGGCATATCTTTGGCCCTTGCTTGATTAGCATCAGCCTTGAGCATCCATGACACCTTCCAATATAGCCCTTTCCTCAACCTATCATGATTTCACATAAAATTGTCGAACGGAGAGGGATTGCCTTTGGTTTGATATTAGCGCAAAGCATGATCCATCATTTAAAAATTGTTTGAGGCGTACGCTTAGATGTCTCAATTTGAGGTACACAAAAAATGCCTTGAGACTTGCACCTTTTCTCATTATCGAGGCTTATGTCTTTTTTTATTGAGGCGTGTGTCTCAAGGTACATGCTTTGTGGTTTTGAAATACCATCTTGATAAGGTTATATAAATTATTATATTATATTATATTATAATATAATATTACTATTTATTAAATTATATTGTAGTTATATATCGGATATCTATTTAATACTGTGACTATGTCTACTATGGCCGCTTGGTTTAATACAAGTGTTCGACAAGCCAATTGTGAGAGAAAGGCGCATACCAAGAGTGGGAGAAGTTGCAAGCAAGAGTCTTTCTGTTTAGTGAAGTTCATGTTTTTTATTTTCTTATCGCTTTATTATTGCGTCTTATTGTCATTCTTATGCTAAAATAGAGCTTATTGTTTTTTATGATTTTTTGTACATTTGGTTATTATATTCTTCTCAGGTTGCTTTCATTTTCTATTTGCATGTAAAATTTTATTATATGTTATTTTTATTATTTTAGTTTGAACTATGTACATATGCTTTCCCTACAAAGAACATGATAATTTTTTTGGTTAAGATATGAGAATTTATGAGTCATTATTCAAGCGATCGATTTTTTATTTTTCTATTTGTAGACTTATGTCTCGATCAACCTTCGGGCCTATGCCTCCCATTTCTAAAGCCAAATCGCTTCGGTTTCGATTTTGTCTTTCTAAATATTGGTACAAGCCGATGCTATACTAGTGAAGATTATCCATTTCCATTAGCAGATTGCCCAAATCTAAAGTGAAGAGGTTCCAATACACAAATAAATATCTTACTTTAGTTCAACAACAACAATAATAATAATTTAAAGATGCATACATATTTTTATTTCATATTAAAATATAAGAGAAAAAGTCCTATAAGTTTTTAAAAAAAATCAATCCTAAATGACTCCTTAAAAAAAGTGATTATGGCTATGATTCATGGGTAAATTTAGTGTTTATTGAATTGGGTTGGTTTGAATTTGTGGATTGTGATTTTGTAAAGTACACATATTATAGATGAAATCATTTATTGGGATGGAATTCTTGTTATCTTTGTTATTGACTGATTGCTATTTGTTATATTTATTTGAAGTGAGATTTTTATGATTATACATATGGGAAAGTTTGAGGCATGTATGCATAAATTTTTGAATTTTAGTTGTGCTTTAAGTTTTTTTGTTTTTTTTTTGTTTTTTTCAAGTCTGAGTGCTATTTGAATGTCTTTCTAATGTGGTATCAGTGGCATCTACAAATTTTAGGAGTTATTTTTTATACCAATTTAAAGCTTGGATTGGTATTAGGCGACTTCTTTCTTATTTTGTTTTTTTTTTCCCAGAAGTTATTGATTGATTTGCTTGAGTTATTAAATATTTTCAAATCTTAGCTCACTAAACTTTTTAATATTATTTTTTAAAAAATTAAAATTTGCTTGATGAGTGAAGAGAGTGTCTATTAGTTTTTTTTAAGAATGAAAAAGATGCATAAGAGTGTGTACATTAAAGTTATGAGAGAGTAATTTAGCATAGGTTAAGATGTGATAAAAAAATTTCTCAAAATCAGTTTGAATTCATGCAGACAAGTCTACTCTGGAAGCTATACATTTATTGAGAGCATTAATGGAGAAATACAAAGAGAGTAAGAAAGATCTCATATGATTTTTATCGATTTAGAAAAGCTTATGATAATGTTTCAAGAGAAGTTCTTTGGAGAGTTATAGAAAAAGAAAGGTGTTGATATGACTTATATTCAAGTCATTAAATATGACCAAATATTTTCCTGTTTCAGTTGGATTACATCATGGATCGACTTTAATCCCATATCCTTTTGCTTTAGTTATGGATGCTCTTACTGGACATTTACAGGAGGATGTACCTTGGTGTATGCTTTTCACTGATGTTATTCTTCACGGATAAGACTAGAGAAAAAGTTCATGAAAACTTGAATTATGGAGGTCAACTTTAGAGTCTAAAGGCTTTTGTTTGAGTACATCTAAAATTGAATAAATGAAATGTAATTTTAGTATAGTTGATCTAGTGGTTGAGTTGTAAAAATGGGCGATCAAATCATTAAAATGAGTGATTATCTTAGATATCTCAAGTCCATTGTTCAAAGTGATGATGATTTAGATGGGGATGTTATTAGTAAAATTCAAGTTAGATGGTTGAGGTGGAGGAAGACATCAGACTTATTGTGCGATAGAAAAGTACGACTAGACTTACAGAAAAATCAATGCTTTATGGTGCTGAATGGTGGCCTATAAAAGAGAAGTATAAAACTAAGTGTTGCTGAGATGAGACTCCTTAAGTGGATGAGTGACTTTACACTTACAGGCAAAATGCGAAACAAATATATTCGTGAAACGGTTGGTGTAGCTCCAGTGGCACAAAAGATTAGAGAGAGTTGTCTTAGATAGTTTGGTCATATTAAACATTGACCAACTAATGATTCAGTTAGGAGAGTAAATGTTTTCTATTTGACTTATGTTAAGAAAGATAGAGGTATACCTAAAAAGGCTTGGCCATGTTGGATAAAAAATGATCTTAATTTATTAGAATTAAATGAAAATGTGACACTCAATAGGATCAAATGGAGAAAATGGATTCATATAGCCGACCCCAGTTAGTGGGATGAAGACTTTTTATTGTTTTTGTAGAAAAAGCTTATGATAAGGTTCCAAGAGAAGTATTTTGGAGAGTTTTAGAAATGAAGGTGTTGATATTGCTTATATTGAAATAATTAAATATATGTATACTAGAGTTATTACTTGTGTCAAATGCAAGGATTGACCAAGTATTTTCCTATTTCAGGCAGATTGCATCAGATATTGGCTTTAAGTCCATATCCTTTTTGCTTCAGTTATGAATGTTCTTACTCGAGATTTACAGAAGGATGTACCTTGGTGTATGTCTTTTGCTCTTGTGGATATCAGGAATAACTTGAGTATGGAGGCCAACATTAGAGTCTAAAGACCTTAGTTTGAGTAGATCTACAACTAAATACATGGAATGTAATTTTAGTAATAGTAAATCTTGTTGCGAGGTTGTAATAATGAGCGATCAAGTTATTAAATGGAGTGAACATTTTAGATATCTTGGATCTATTGTTCAAAGTGATGATGATATAGTTGGGGATGTTTTCAGTGGGATTTAAGTTTGATGGCTGAAGTGGAGGAATGCAATGGGCCTATTGTGTAATAGAAAAGAAACCCTTAAACTCAAAGGAAAATTTTATAAGATGGAAGTGAGAACTGCAATGCTTTATGACACAAAATGTTGGCCTATAAAAAAGAAACAAAAAATTAAGTTGAGTGTTGTTGAGATGAGAATGCTCAGGTGGATGAGTGGCTTTACAATTACAGACAAAATGTAAAATAAATATATCCGTGAAGATGTTAGAGTAGCTCAAGTGATTGATAAGATTAGAGAATAACCTTTAGATGGTTTGGTCACATAAAATGTCGACCTTCTGATTACCTAGTTAGGAGAATGGATGTTTTAGATTTGACTTTTGTTAAGAAAGATAGAGGTAGACCTAAAAATAGTGTAGTATGTTGTATAAATAATAATCTTAGTTTATTAGTATTAACTAAAAATATGAGATTTAGGAGGAAACATTGGAGCGAAGAAGGATTATGTAGCCAACGCCACTTGTGGGATAAAGGATTGTTGTTGTTGTAGTGTGAGTTTTTGATTGACAGGTGTTTTTCATTTGTCTTAAATTTTAATGCCATAGTATTATTTGGGTAAATTTTACATGTTTTTTGTTATCATTCAAACGAGACGATTTAGTATTTAAATTAAAACTTTGTGAGCTACAAGTTTTGATCGTGTGTTATTTTGTCTCTCATCTTAAATTTACATTAAGAAAATCTAGAGCCCAAGATGATTTATATTAATGTGGCAAATCTTCCTGAAGAAAATGAAAAAAAAATGGAAGCAAAACTCCGTGCAAGTGAAGTCTATATGCTTTGAGAAAGCTCAAATCCTCTTTTGTTCTTAACTAAGCCAATGGTTTTCAGGCTTCTTATTTTAATTTTCACATCCAGGATATTTTTTCTGGATTATTTTTTAAATTAGCCTATGAAATTTGATCGATGCTTTCCTACCAGCATAATTTATCATTTTTGTCTATTATGTTATACAAAACCCTAATGATTACTTTTCCCTTCAGATCTGAAGTTACTGTCATTTGCGATGAATTTACCAGATTGTTTTGTAGTTGTCATATGTCCCTGTTATCTTTATATTGTTTTCCATGTTCGGTGTCATCTTGAATGAAGCAATTTCTTTTTTGATTTTTAGGTGCTTCGGTGTGACATTTTTGTTTAATACATTATTTGTATTACTTCACTTGTAAAGGCTATGCATTGTAATGATGCATTTGATACGAATTAAAGCCAAAATCAGCGAACAAATTGTAATAAATATTTGAGAAAACCCAATTCAGAGCTAATTTGATTAATCTCGAAGCAAATAAACAAGATACAATAGTTGATCTATAACTGAGAGGTAGATCGACTCTCCACAATATCTAGACCCTGCTAGGAACAAAAGACAAAAAGAAATTTGCAAAAATCCAAACATGAAAAACAAACCCAAGGTGATTAGGCCTAATAAAATAACCCAAAACAAATTTAAATTTCCCCAAAAAAAAAAACCCCTAATTCCTCTCATCGCATTTGTGATAAGGGGCTTAACGGGCCCCACTCAGGGGCTGGAATCCTCCTAGGTGGAAACTGTGCTTTCTGCCCCCCTAGGTTTGGCCAACTGCTGGTTTGGCTGGGCCGAGCGGGTACAAGCCAGTCTAAGAGGGACCGGTGTAATAAAATTCATAATTCTATCGCCTATTAATGATGTTATGAATCACTAGTGAGAATATGAGATTGTTTTTTAATTTTAACTTACGTAGCACACAAATCTTATGTATTTACATGTCTCACACCTAAACATTCATATTTACACACATAACACTTAATTGTTTTAAACCTATACCTATGTATGAAATGGTGGATTTAACTTTTAAAATATAGTAATAGTGCTATTTTTACTGTTATATTAAATATTTGAGTACTATGTATATAAATATGAAAGTTTGGGTGTGCGATATGTGGATACATAAGATTTGTGTGCTATGTGCATGTAAATGCCCCTAATTTTAATATCATATCATTATAATTTCATTTTCTTGGTATGCTCTCTTTTTTCACTGGTTTTTTTTTTTTTTGACTATCCATGGTAATTTAATTGTTTTTTTAACTTCATTCACGCATATGCTAACTAAACCTGCAATATTTTTCTCTTGCCATGTCGAGCAGGTGAAGCAATTGACTAACAATATACCATACATATTAGACACTGTACTGCTATCAAATGTAGTGGAGGTACAGGTGCGTATAAGAAATGGTGTGAATCTGCTCACATGGGCTTCAAACTTTTTTAGGGCATTTACATACATACCACACAATTCTTATGTATTTACATATCTAACATTCATATTTTCATACATAACACTCTAATCTTTTATATCACATCAAAAATACCACAACTACTAACTTTTTAAAGGTGAAGTACAATTTTTCAAGAATAAGTTCAGGACACCGAATTATTATAAATTTAAATATCAAATTTTAGGTGTTCAATATGTAAATACCAAGGAATTTTCTGGTATGTATGTAAATTTACCAATTTTTTTCTCCCTTCACACGCACCATTCCTTCTCGGTTTTCAGTTTTCTATTATACCATTTAGTGCATGAATTTTCCATCTCTAGCACATTCTGCTGATGTAGGGCGATAAAATAAGGAAGCGTAATGATTGGATGACTTGGGTTCTGCACCCAGTAGACAATTTGGTTTCTGCTTCTGGCCTACAATCTCCAATAGCCAATTTTGGTCTGGAAGCTCATTTTGACAATATTTACTTAGACTTGGATGATCCTAAAAACACTGGCTTGAGTGGATTAGCAAAAAATGAGGCAGCTTTTGCAAGGTCGGCCTCCGTGAAACTAAATAGTCAGATATCTGTAAGAAATTCTGAGGATGGCGATGTTCAAGTGGGTACGTATTCTGATCGTATCAGGAAAATGAGAACTCTACTCAGAAGTGACACAATGTAAGTTTGATTTTGGAAGTTTATAAATGATATTTTGTCTGATTATAGTGTCTAAAACATTGTTTGAGTGACTTGGTAAACTCCAAATTCTGAATTCATCCCCCGTCTATATATTGTAAAACAAAGGGTGCACGTTAGAATTATAAACTTACCACTTCACTTGGATAGTGTTTATGGTCACTGTACCTTGACAAAATATCATTACTCTGTGTAATTAAGAAGGGCCCACCAATTGCATGAACTATATTGTGGGACATCGTGGGGGTGGGGGCGGGGGCGGGGTTAAGATAGACAAATAAGAGATATATGAATGCTCGCTTGTACAGACTGGCTTGGCTCTTGGTCCTGGATGCCTCTTTTCATAAACTTGCTCTATATTTTGAGGAATAATCTAAAGCTGAGATGGTTCTCTTGTTCTTGAGCTATAGGAGAAATAGAATAGATGGCATTGTTCTGAGTTTTTGTTTAAGGATTTCACTGTTATTTACATATCTGGAAATTGAGTCCTCCATTTTCTTGTTTCTTTTTCCATTCTAAGGTTTGTAATTTAATAAAATTCCCAAATGATATTGGTTTTAACTTAGTTTTATTGCGACTCACATTTAGTCTGGAATTGTTTCTTTACAGTGCTTTATGTTTCTTAGATGCAAATTGTTCTTGTTGTTGGAATTTTAATTTGATCATGAACAATTTTCCTTTTTTGCGTGACCTTTTCTTTTGGTATATCAAGGTTTGTCGGCAGAGTTGATATTTTGGTATTAAATCATACTTGTTGCTTGTTGGAAAATTTACGGCAGTAGAGTAATTATTTAATGTCTTAGTGTTGCGCAAATATTTAACACACACAGATGAAAGATGAGAAACACTAAGATTTTTTTGTGGAAAAACCCGAAAAAGAAAAAAATCATGGAGTCAAACTTAATGAAAGTAATCCACTTTAAATGTCCAAGTACACAGGAGACTCCTCTCGCAACTGGGATAACTGGGTTATAGATTTACATCGAAAAATATACTTAGCTTTGTACAACGTAAAATAAATACAAGTGTTTGCCATGATCATATTTGGACAATAATGGTTGTGAGCAGTGGTCACCGGCGACCGGTAGTCGACAATTGCGACTAAAAATGGTTGATGACTATAGGGACTTGTGGCTATCTTCGGGTCTGCAATACATGTGTTAGAGACAACAACTATATTTGGACTATGACAATTGCAAGAAAAGGTCGTTGACAACCTTTAGTCGACCGATGGTAGTTAGCGGCTACGAAAGCCGAGGGTTATTGTCATGTCTTGAGCCCCCCTCAATACATGTGTTCGATGCAACAACCTTATTAGGAATATAATGATTGGAAATAGGGGTCGAAAGTGGCACGTGGTGATGACTGATCGTAGTCGACGGTGGTCTACGACTATGGAGGTAGGTGGTTATCGTTGAGTCTTCTCTCTATAACTTCTTCTCCTTCCTCTTCTCTGGTGAAGAGAAGGGATTTATTTATAGCTTTTTGGGAAAATAAATTATACTCTTTTGACAAGTAACTTCTCTAACCATCTGATTGAACTGTCTATATTGATCCCTCTTGATCATAGATGATTTTTTATTGTCTATTTGGGGCGACAATTTCCAAGCGGTGTGGTTTCATACTACGATGCTTGTTTACAGCGGTGTGGTTGCAGTTTGATTAATTTTATGGAAAATGCTAGTCGCGGGTTCGGCCCAGCGGCTCACGTTCATTGCAATTACTTTTCCTTCGTTACCCTCGTTCCTTTCTTCGCTGCCTTCCTTCATTCCCTCGACATGCCCCTTGCCCTAAAAATCTCCTCTTGAGCCTTCCTCAATTCCATGGTTCTGGTGGCTAGCCCTTATTTTTGGTTGCCTTTCTGTGGTTTTGTGTCACTATTGCGGCGAGCTTCCACTCTTTTTTCCCTCTCCTCTGTTTTCTTTGGTTTTGTTTGCTGGTTTTGCGCAGTCTGTGCTTTATGCGGTGGTTCCTCTTCTTTGTTTTCAGTTGGTTGTTCTGGTGAGCTTTCTATTCTCCCTCCCCCTCTCTCTCTCTCATCTCTTTTGTTTGGCTAAGTAAAATTGGGTGCAATGGTTCAATTCTGGTTGTTTTTGATTTTGCAGTTTGGTAGTTTCAACCATTTGCTTTTCGGTTTCAGTGGTTGTTAGCTTTTTAGTTTGGTGGTTTTTGTGATATGTTAGTAGATATTTTTACCTTTTTATGTTGCATCATGTTCAATGGTTGCTTTTGTGATGGTGTTTGCATATGCGACTTTGAATATAGATGGTGGTGGTTGGAAATGCAAGTGAAAGGCAATAGAAATGATATGTTCGATAGGTCATATTGCTTCTTTATGTTGCATCATGTTGATGGTTTTGATTATAAGCAATGGTTCGGTTGGTGGTGGTGTTTGCATATATGAATTATAACATACATGGCGGTGGTTGGAAATGCAATTGTAAAGACAATGTTTGCATATGCAATTTGGAAACATAGATGTTGGTTGTTAGAAATGCAAAAGATGTTATTGCCTGAATTATTTGATGTTGTTGCACAAAATTTTGTTGATGTTGTTGCTTGAATTTTAGTTGAGGTGTTCATCGTGTTGTTGGTGTGTGGGTGCATTGGTGTGTGGATGTGTTGGTGCGTTGATGTGGATGTTTTGATGTGTTGATGTGTTGAGATTGTGGTGATGGTATTGTGGATGTTTTGGTTTGTTGATGCTTTGGTGTGTGGAGGTGGTAGCAGTGGTATGGTGTGGTAATTTGTTGGTGGTGTAGTTGTGTGGTATGGAGGTGTTGTGCAAGTTGTTGGAGGGATAGTGGTGATGCTATTGTGAAATTCTTATTTTTCTCAAAACTGTTAAATATTTTTTTTTGACAAATATTTATGATGA
This sequence comes from Phalaenopsis aphrodite, assembly GCA_003013225.1. NCBI lineage: Eukaryota > Viridiplantae > Streptophyta > Magnoliopsida > Asparagales > Orchidaceae > Phalaenopsis > Phalaenopsis aphrodite. Next base: position 2,612,136 of record NEWO01000017.1, read on the forward strand.
TTAGTTTTTTTCATGCTAGTATACACAATGATTAAGACCAAAGGGGCTGGTTCATCTACAATTTAGGATAATGACACAAATAATATTTTGCGTCATTTTTCTCAAGGAGGGCGAATTGGAAAATAAACTGACAACTTAATTCAACAAAGAGGGTAAAATATTATTAAAAATTTCAAGGACAATACAAGCATGGAGTACGATAGGTTGCAGTTAAAAACACAAATGGGACCAACTTAAAATGATTAGATAATTTGGAAAAAAAATAGAGCGAGGATCCATGCGCTTAGGTTGGGATCTGATAAAAAGAACAATTGTTGCTTAAAAGGAGTGGTGGGCAGAGAGATTGAAGGTGAGTGTTTTTTAAACATCCACTTCTTTTGTCAAATTTTCAAGCATCAACATGTGTTATCACTTTGTAGGTGGTGCTAGCTGTGAAAACTTTTAAATACACTAGTATTGTTTTTGAATTAGAAGAGAAGTTAAATCGTATATTTGGCGGCGTCGTGCCAACGAGCATTAATGTATGCGTACCTAGCGAGTCAAGGTTTGATGACATCACTGAAAACCTGGCTATACCTGCGTCAGGTGATTCTAATGAAGGCCCCAACCAGAACCTCCATGATGTTGAATCCACTAGCTGATCAAAGCATCATCTGGTTGAAAAAAAAAGCTACTTTTATTAGAAGTTATATTTCACAGTTTGTGGCTTCATGCACCGATGACCCAGACCCATCACAAGCAATTTCTGTCCAACTAGTCATGTGTATTATAGAGGCAACTCCATAAATTTATGAGGAAATGTCGTTATATCTATTCTCTATGAAGTTGTTTGAATACCCGAATCAAAGAGATTTTTTCATGATGATAACCCCAGACCGTATGGTTCGTTATTTACGTTATTTTCAAGCGAACAGTGACACTTGAGGGACACCTAGTTTTCTTTATATTTTTGTGGGATATTTTGCAGTTCTTGTTGCACTGGACATTTTTATTTGCTTTTTGTTTTTTACTTTTTTCATTGGGACGATGTTAAATTTGATTTGCAATTTTATTTTTCATCATTATGTTTTCTATTTGCTTCTCTAATTTTATTTTGAAGTTGGGTTTTTTCATAACATTATATGATTATAGCTAATTCATTGATATTTATGTGTTAGCTATTTCGACATCGAATTACTTGGGTGCAAATAGATAAAGACGCGGAACAAGAGTTGCAGCTGTAGAATGTTTGATGTACAAATATTATAACTTGTGCATAGAGCGCTCCCTTGCATGATATCCTCGTACGTTGGTGACAAATGGATTGGGGAGTTGCTTGGGAGCCATCCAATGAGGTTTAACAATATGTTTCGCATGACACAGGTGGTATTCACCGATATGTTAGAGAAACTACACATAAATCATGAATTTCATGGCTTTATCAGGATGACTTCACGAGGGTCTTAACTATAACCCTTTACATATTATCACAGAATGAATCAATACGAGAGCTATGAAGTCATTCCAACACTCTTCCAAAACAATTTGTAGATATTTCTCAATTGGATTGAATGCACATTTTAATTTTTCATCACAAGTCATAAAACCAACAAATCCTATATTTAAACGAATCCCTACAGAGATTTCGCACGATGCACGATATGTCATATTTTCAGGTAATTTCTTTTATTTATTACATTCAATTTTTAAATGAATATATATTATTATTTTACCCTTGTTTATCTTTTTAGAATTGTATTGGAGCAATCGATGGAACATACATGGATGCACGTGTTCAAAATAATAAGATCACATTCATTGGCCGTTGTGGGTGAAACAGAATGCCATGACTGTATGTGACTTCATTATGTGTTTCACATTTTCATGGTCGATTGGGAGGGCAGTGCACATAAAAGTCAAATTTTTAAATTTGCAACACGGAATAGGAAATACAACTTCCCATATCCAATCATAGGTTCGCTTGAAACTGAACTAGTCATCTTTTTTTTTTTTTTACTTCAAAACTATTAATTTTGTCACATTCGATAAATATATTTGATCGATGCTGGGTATACAATATAACGAGGGTATCTAAAAGCCTATATTTATACAGATATCACACACCTGACTTTGAGAGAGTCAGCAATGTCACGCGGGGTAAGAGAGAAATGTTCAATAAAAGATACTCCTTTTTACGAGAGGACATTTAGAGTTTGGAAGAAGAAATGAGTTGTACTTCGTGATATGACAATTTATCCATTCCTCAAACATGTGCAAATTGTGATTTGCCACGACGACTTTCCATAATTATATTCTGCGACATCCTTCCCGCAACGAAATTGTTTTTTGTAAGGCAAATGAGGATCATTCACATGCCCTTGTTGAAGGGCATGGATATCATATTGGACAATCTTTGTCACAGGCAAAAAATGATATGTCCGAGACCTGCACTCAAGATGCGGAAGGTGCACACGAGATGATAGAGTTGATGATATGCATATTTGACACACACGAACTCGGTATTACACGGGCTAAAGGAAAATAAAAACATTTTTTATAAGATTTGTTGTCTTATTGTAGTGACAGATTCGTTGGTTTATATGCTGAGTTATTGGAGACCTCACAACTGAATAAAACTTTAATGAATTACTTTTGTTATTAATTTTTACTTGTATTATATTTAAGGGTATGTGTTTTTTAAGCCGTCAAGAAAGATGTGCTCGAGAATTTTCAGTACTTCCAGAGGTTAACACTGCTACTGTGAACTATAATGTTCCCCACTTTACGACGGTCATATAACTACATGAGACAATTTTACAGGTGTCCAAGGAGAATCACAAAAAATCGTGACTATTTTAGGTGGACAAATGGGCTAAAAGATTCGAGTGTCGAGAGTGATCGGGTTTGGAGAATTTCCCTACAGGACGACTTATCTCATGACATACGTCTGCATTTTAAAAATAATGTTATTATATTATTAATTGTTATTTTAATAGTTTTTTTTTTCTTAATTTTGATAGTCATGCTACTCACTGTTTTGTGAGGTGTTTATTTTATTTTTTATGATGTTCTGCACTGATATTTGCTTTCAAGTATGAAATATTTATGTACAAACAGTTCTGTTGCAAACAACATTATATTATATAGGCAAAATAGTCATTTGTCCAGAAACAGTTGCAGTACAACTGTTTTCAAACTGCAAAAAGTAAAATGACTGTCAGTTTCTGCGCAGCAACTTCCTGTCACAACTACTTCGCAATAGCTTATTAATAAGCTAAAGCTGTCACAAACGGGCCCTTAAAGATTTGAATGTCTTAATGACCTTAGAATTTAATAATATTGGGTTCGTTGGATTCATCTCATTGAGACACTTAATTCGACTATAAATATGTCAAATTTGAAGTTTATTTTGATCAATCACATAAAAATCCAAACTTGTAATTATGTTTAAAAAACTTGATTTGGGCCTGAATAGCATTGAAATAGATCAATTTTGATACAATTGAGTTCATCTTATCCAGACAGTCAGTATGACTATAAATTTGTTGAAATCGGGGATAAAATAATCTTGAATTTGAATAATTCCATACTAAAAACACATTTAGATCGTGCTTGATAAAATTTTGTTGACGGCACATCAATCATATACAATTTTAATCCAATATAAATAAATAAAAATATTTAGGGTAGATGGACGGACCGCAATTAATATGCAATAATATTGTAAATTAAATACTTTAATTATGAGGACTAGGTTGCTGGTCTCCTTCAAAAAAATCGGACTTGTGAAACTTCTTATTGGCGAGGGATTAGATAACGATGACATCGTTTTGTCGCCAGCATGAGAATGCGACTCACGCAAGTTGGTTCAATATTCTTGAGTAATTTATTAATTAAAATTTGAAGCTTATTTCTAGGGGCATGTGTATACATACCACCAGATTCACATGTATTTACATATCTAAGCTGTAAACTTTCATTTTTTTACGTACTTGTTGAATCGGGATTTGTCCGTAAATCACACCCAATCTAGAAGGGGAGAACGGGAGGGAGGGAGGGAGGATAGCTCATGAGTAGAGCTGTCAAAACGGCTCGTTGTTCGCGAACAGCTCGTGTTCGGCTCATTAAAAAGCTCGTGTTCGGCTCGTTCGCGAAGTTAACGAGTCGAATGCGAACAACACGAACAAATATTTGTTCATTCGTGTTCAACTTATTCTGGCTCGAAATACTGCTAATCAATTATATATATATATCTTTGATGAGTAGTATTTTAAAAAAAATTTAATTGACTACAAGGCTACAAAATTTATAATCAATTAAAAGTATTATGAAGAAAATAGAATAAAAATTATTAATTTAGATTCAAATAATGTTTTAAATATTGTCTCAATCCTTAACATCTTATGGCTTGATTAGGGTTGTCAAAATGACTCTTTGTTCATGAACAGCATGTGTTCGGCTCGCTAAGCAAACAAGCCGAACACGAACGCACTTTCTGAGCTTGAAATATAAGCAAGCCGAACACAAGCTGAGCTTGGGCTAGCTCGTGTTCAGCTCGTTTACACCCCTACTCATGAGGGGGATGAAGAAGCTTCCCGTAAAAGAGCATTCAAAATCCTCGTTTACATTTAATACTCCAAAAAATGTCAAACTTAGCCCATGATAATATTAGACCGTTGGTTGTACAAATGTTTACTTTATGTCATATCTTCTACGGTAGAATCTAGATCGTGGAGTTATTTTCCTCTTATTGATCATTCTGGTAACATGATTGGAATATTCAACCTCTGGTGGCAGCCTGGTCGTGGTCAACCTCTGGTGGCTATCTGGTTGTGATCGGCCTCTGGTGGTCATCTAATTAGTGTCAGCGTTTATTCGTTGTCGACCTTTGGTGTCCGTCTGGCCACGGCTTTCACAAAACCACAAATCGTATAGTTAAAAAAAGTATAGATATTAATTTTGCGCACATGCAAATTTTGTTGTGTATAATGTAATATAATTTCTCCTGGAAAACTTTACACAATGTTTTGAAAATTTTCACAAGACCGTATTCTAGGAAGGAAACTTATCATCACTTGTGATGATCTTTCATCAGTGTATATAGATTGCACGCATAAAAAAAATATGTACTCTTATTCATATATTTTATTTATTTGTGTGATAATAAATATTATATAATTTTTGTAAAGCTATTAAATAATTTTATATATTTGAAAATAGCATTTATATACTTGACTTAATAATTAAATAATCAAATACAAATTATGTATTATATTATCAATCTTTCTATCATTATTATGTAAAATTCCGTATAAATCCTTTTATTTCTTTTCATTTAAAGCTCTCATTTTATTATCTCCAATTATGATACATGTTTTATGTTGGAAGATTCACGACGAGAGTGTTTATTTAGCGTCTTAGTATTGTACAAAAATCTGATACACACACATATAATAGAAATAATTGATAGATATACCAAAAATTTTTATGGGGGAAAACTAGAAAAGAGAAAAATTATGTGGCTTAGACCAGTCAGAAAGACCCATTATAAGCTTGTGAGTATAATTATAGATTCTTGTCCCATTGATGGGAAATGATTACAAATTCATTATATAATGGACGATTGCAGTTGTTGCGGAGAATGATCACCGAAACTTTGGTACACCTTCTTTAGGGTGCGTTGTTGCATAATATTCAGAACATTATGTTGCTTCATAAGATGTTTTGTTACTCCACAAAATATGTCTTTAATTCTCCCAGGGCTTCGTTGCAACTTATGAAGTTACACTGCATGACATACGTCGTTACTTTGCATGATGTATGTCGTTACTTAGTAGGGTCCAACAGTGGCGACGAGTAGGGGGTGGTTGAAGGTGGCCGGCGAGTGGTGGTCGATGATTATCGATAGTTGCGGAAGTGATCGTCTGGTTTTCGAATCTAGAACGACTCTCAGATCCCACTTCTCCTCTAGATACATGTCTCCCTCTAGCCCTTGGTCCCCTTTAATGAAGGACGTAAGGCTCTAAGTCTGGGAGCAGTATCTCTAATAAATATGAAGTAAATCTAGGTTATTGCATCAGACAACCCCAAAAAATTAACGGCTTGAACGACATTTTATGAACATTTAAGCGTCTTAATGACGTCATAATTGAGTGACTCGTTGGATTTCTCTCATCGAGACGCTTGATTTGACTATGAGTTTATCAGATTTCAAATTCATTTGACTCTCAAATTAACCACTTAAAACTTTCAAATGTATTTTAACGGTTTGTTTCAGGCTTGATTTGAGTCATATTAGATCAATTTTGTTGTCATTAGGTCGGTTTCATCGAGCATGTTTGTTTGAATATAACTTGCTAAAATCGGAGTCCTGAATGCTTTTTAATTTAAATCCGAATATTTCTCGTTCAGACTACATTTCAAGATTCGTGCCAAATGACAAAATTCAATACCATCACGTGATACAAACACGGCGGAGGGCATCCTTTATGCCTAACTAAGACAATATGTGCCAAAGTTTTTATATATATCCATTTTTATCCAAAAAAAGATTACAAATTATTATTATTTTTGTCATTGGTCACATGTTCATATTCAGCATGAGTTGTTTATGTTGGACTTTTAGCTACTAAAACCAGAAATTAAAAAAAATTCCAACAAATAATTTTATTTTATTTTTTGATTTATTCTTTCTCGTCCTTCTATATATATTGAAGGCGATTAATTAGAAATATACAACAACAACAACAACAACAACAACAACAAAGCCTTAATCTCACTACGCTACATGAATCCTTTTTCTCCATTGCGTCCTATTTAGTGTCATATTTTCATTTAGTTCTAATAAATTAAGATCATTTTTAATACAATAAGCCCAAGTCTTCCTAGGTCTACCTCTGCCTTTCTTAACACAAGTCGAATCTAAAACATCTACTCTCATAATCGGATCAACTAATGGTCGAAGTTTAATATGACCAAACCATCTAAGACGACTTTCTCTAATTTTGTCTGTCACAGGAGCTACACCAACCCTATCACGAATATATTCATTCCGCATTTTGTCTCTAAGTGTAAAGCCACTCATCCACCTAATCATTCTCATATGGGCAACACATAACTTATTATCATGCTTCTCTTTTAAAGGCCAACATTCAGCGCCATAGAGCATTTTTTCTGTCACAGCGCCATACAACATTCAGCGCCAACATTCAGGCCAGCACTTAACTTAACTTATTATTAATTAGAAATATAATAATAATAATAATAATAATAATAATAATAATAATAATAATAATAATAATAATAATAATAAATGATCAACATTCAATGGGTAGAGACCGAGCTTTAGAATATAATTAGATACTAAAGTGGAGCCAATATGCTCAATTAATATATTATAAAAGCTACAACAAGTATAAATAATAATGAAGAGGAACAATCAATAATTAATTAATTAATAGGTATGTCCATGGAAGCCAATAATGAAGAGATAAATCAATTATCCTTGCATAATCAATAGTGCTGTTGGGCATTAAGAAATTTTATTCAATCAAATAAAATTTATAAAATTTTTGTCATATATAAAATGTTGATTTTCATTTGATGAAAGAAATCTATTTTCCATTTTTTTAACTCATGTCTAATAGAATTTATTCATTCATTTATTTATTTTTGAGATCCGTGAGCTTTGTGCATGAGATCTTTCGATGCGAGAGAAAATGTCCAACTACCTGACAACCATATAATATGTGATAGAATTCATTTTTCCTATGTAATAGATGCTTTTGTATGTTATCTTATTTTTCTCACTCGCCTATTTATTTTTGTTTTATTGACTCTTTGCATGGTATAATTTGAATCAATAGAGCAATTTGACTACATTCTAGTCCATTAATTTTTCTTTTGTTACTCAATGCTTTCTTTATAGCATTTATAATAGTTACATAGTAAGTTTTAGCGGAATAATAAGATTGTACGTTATAAAGAAGCTTTTCAATTGAAAGAATTCCCAAATAAGGTGGGCAAATGTGCAATCAAATATCTCCTATTCAAATCACTTAAAAGGTTAACATTTTCATTTTCTTTAGCATTGAAGATGGTTTTTTATAGATTAATTTGATATTTATTGAACCCTTAAGTATTTTATAAATCTTTTAAAGAGAAATGTAACTTATTTCGATGATCACCTATAAAGTAATTAAGAAAACTAACAACCTATATAATGTCTAGTTTATTGTAGAATGTTGCATACATAGGATTTTCAATTGGACTTGTATATGATACACTAATCGTGTAACCCCTTTTCCTAATAATTTATTGACATAACTTATATCATAATTCGAGATATTTTATCATGGAGGCTTTAGCAAATTTTATCTCTGTCCTATTAAACAAGTTAGAAACTCAGTCATCATACTCAGCTTGATAGATAACTAAAACAATTAAACTTTTGTCTTGTATGATTTCTATTTCCCAAAATATTATTAGTAGAAACTAAGTCATTCATTTTAAACTCATTTTTTAGCTCATTTTTCAATCGATTATTTTCAACTTTGTACTTACAAGTTAACAACATATCATATGCATATGCTAACATATAAATATACTTCTCTGTTATATCCTCTTTGAAGCACAAAAAAGTAGCATTTTCACTCATAATACAAATTTTATTCTTCATAAAGCTATCAAATTTCTATTACAACTGTCATAGTGATTGTTTGAGGCATATCATGATTTTTTTTCTTGTTTTTCAAACAAGAAGTTGTTGAATTTATATCTTCTACTTTAACTTGTCTTAAAAGAAAGCAATTTTTACATCAATTTATTATTCCTTAAAATTGAAATAAACTACTATACTTAATATAATTTTGATTAATTTATGTTTTATCATAGGTGATATATTTTCATTGAAATTCAGCTCTTTTTTTAATCTCTTTGCAACTAATCTTGCTTCTACATAAATAGGTTGAACTCCTCAGGATATTTTTTCTCTCTTGAATCCACTTACTCCCAGTAATCTAACTCCTTGCATGGAATCATTTTTTCACATATGAAACTAAGCCATTTATCTATATACACTATTATAACATTTTTCTCATAACATTATGGCTCTTCACTTGTTTCATCTTCTATAACATTTAATGCATTGAATATTAAATTGACATATTAATATCTTTTAAGTTTTTTTAACTTCTTTCCAATTTTTATTTCAAATAATCTATACAATTGCAAAGTTCTTTCTTCATTTTTAACACCCTCCACTTTAAAACCAAACATAATCAAATCATATATTTCATGTTTGTTTATTTTTTAACTTCTAAACTATATTTTATTATTCCTTCTTAAACTTAATATTTTCGTGCGTAGAAAACTTGTTAGGTCTCCAACTATCCTTCTAATCCTACCTTCCCTAAAGTTAATATATTTGCTAAATTAAACACTTTTTACTATTAGAAGCTAAATTATAGACCCCCTTCCATTAGATTATCCCACAAAAATCCTTTACAACCAATTGTTCCATGTTTTCTTAATTTATATTGATGTATGCAACACTCAAAAATACTTTTAGCTTTGTATGATTTACATGCTCCCCATTCCACATTTATTAAACCAATGCTATAAGATAAACATCATAATGTAATATAACTTGGTGTATGACTAACCTCGCCCAAAAACCTTCTTAACAACCTTACATAGAACGTCTAACTTTTTTTAGGAGTGCCCTATTCCACTTTTTTGCTAAGTTATTTTATTGAGAGGTATTCCTTACAATACTATGTTTAATTATACCATTATTCTCATAACATTATAAACAATACAACTACAAAATATTTTGATCAATTTTTTATTCTACTGGTTTATTTTTATTTTAAATTAGTTCAATTCTTTACTATAGTCCTTCAAAATATTAAATTCAGTGAATGCTTCAACTTTGTTTTTAGGTAAGTATATCCACATTTTTCTACTGTATTCATTAATGACAATAATAATAATTGTACATTAATGTGAATCAACATGTGTAGGTTCACGGTTGTCAGAATAAAATGCATTCTAACTTTTTTAGCTTTGTGAGTAGCAACATAACAACAACATTGAACTTAAATCTTGATTTTCTTCAAAAAAAAAAAAGTTCATATAATTTCAATCCATTAAGCTTATCTCCATTCATACCTCTTTCAATGACCGCAGACATCTTTGGTGCAACAACTAGTATTGTCTAATTATTTCATGGTATATGTTGCATAGTAAAAGGTTTTCACGCCTAAATGAATATAAACGTCATTTTTGTACTCTCTTCATCACAAGTAAAGATCCTTCAAAGACTATAAGCATATAATTCTCAAATTTAAAAGAATATTTATGTTACTCAAACATGCCAAGAAAAGTTAAAATTCTCTTCAACCCAAAAATATATAACTCTAGTCAATTCTCTTTCATCATTATCTATCTTTTTTTTAACTTGATTAAGCTAATGCCAATTTTCTTTATGCTTGGTTATTCACAACTTGATTTGTTTGTCATCTTCTTTTATGGTTTTGTTAAACAACTTCTTGATTTGGCATGTATGGAATGAGTAGCTTAAATCTAGCACCTATTCAACTTTGTTCTTCTCATCAACAACCACCAAAACTTATAGCTCTTATATTCATTAGAGGCAACATAAGCATCTTTAAAGCCGGTACCTATATATATATATATATATATATATATATATATATATATATATATATATATATATATATATA
>NEWO01000017.1:2622914-2635014 GCA_003013225.1 Phalaenopsis aphrodite
TGTAATTATGTTTAAAAAACTTGATTTGGGCCTGAATAGCATTGAAATAGATCAATTTTGATACAATTGAGTTCTTCTTATCCAGACAGTCGGTATGACTATAAATTTGTTGAAATCGGGGATAAAATAATCTTGAATTTGAATAATTCCATACTAAAAACACATTTAGATCGTGCTTGATAAAATTTTGTTGACGGCACATCAATCATATACAATTTTAATCCAATATAAATAAATAAAAATATTTAGGGTAGATGGACGGACCGCAATTAATATGCAATAATATTGTAAACTAAATACTTTAATTATGAGGACTAGGTTGCTGGTCTCCTTCAAAAAAATCGGACTTGTGAAACTTCTTATTGGCGAGGGATTAGATAACGATGACATCGTTTTGTCGCCAGCATGAGAATGCGACTCACGCAAGTTGGTTCAATATTCTTGAGTAATTTATTAATTAAAATTTGAAGCTTATTTCTAGGGGCATGTGTATACATACCACCAGATTCACATGTATTTACATATCTAAGCTGTAAACTTTCATTTTTTTACGTACTTGTTGAATCGGGATTTGTCCGTAAATCACACCCAATCTAGAAGGGGAGAACGGGAGGGAGGGAGGGAGGATAGCTCATGAGTAGAGCTGTCAAAACGGCTCGTTGTTCGCGAACAGCTCGTGTTCGGCTCATTAAAAAGCTCGTGTTCGGCTCGTTCGCGAAGTTAACGAGTCGAATGCGAACAACACGAACAAATATTTGTTCATTCGTGTTCAACTTATTCTGGCTCGAAATACTGCTAATCAATTATATATATATATCTTTGATGAGTAGTATTTTAAAAAAAATTTAATTGACTACAAGGCTACAAAATTTATAATCAATTAAAAGTATTATTAAGAAAATAGAATAAAAATTATTAATTTAGATTCAAATAATGTTTTAAATATTGTCTCAATCCTTAACATCTTATGGCTTGATTAGGGTTGTCAAAATGACTCTTTGTTCATGAACAACATGTGTTCGGCTCGCTAAGCAAACAAGCCGAACACGAACGCACTTTCTGAGCTTGAAATATAAGCAAGCCGAACACAAGCTGAGCTTGGGCTAGCTCGTGTTCAGCTCGTTTACACCCCTACTCATGAGGGGGATGAAGAAGCTTCCCGTAAAAGAGCATTCAAAATCCTCGTTTACATTTAATACTCCAAAAAATGTCAAACTTAGCCCATGATAATATTAGACCGTTGGTTGTACAAATGTTTACTTTATGTCATATCTTCTACGGTAGAATCTAGATCGTGGAGTTATTTTCCTCTTATTGATCATTCTGGTAACATGATTGGAATATTCAACCTCTGGTGGCAGCCTGGTCGTGGTCAACCTCTGGTGGCTATCTGGTTGTGATCGGCCTCTGGTGGTCATCTAATTAGTGTCAGCGTTTATTCGTTGTCGACCTTTGGTGTCCGTCTGGCCACGGCTTTCACAAAACCACAAATCGTATAGTTAAAAAAAGTATAGATATTAATTTTGCGCACATGCAAATTTTGTTGTGTATAATGTAATATAATTTCTCCTGGAAAACTTTACACAATGTTTTGAAAATTTTCACAAGACCGTATTCTAGGAAGGAAACTTATCATCACTTGTGATGATCTTTCATCAGTGTATATAGATTGCACGCATAAAAAAAATATGTACTCTTATTCATATATTTTATTTATTTGTGTGATAATAAATATTATATATTTTTTGTAAAGCTATTAAATAATTTTATATATTTGAAAATAGCATTTATATACTTGACTTAATAATTAAATAATCAAATACAAATTATGTATTATATTATCAATCTTTCTATCATTATTATGTAAAATTCCGTATAAATCCTTTTATTTCTTTTCATTTAAAGCTCTCATTTTATTATCTCCAATTATGATACATGTTTTATGTTGGAAGATTCACGACGAGAGTGTTTATTTAGCGTCTTAGTATTGTATAAAAATCTGATACATACACATATAATAGAAATAATGAATAGATATACCAAAATTTTAATGGGAAAAACTAGAAAAGAGAAAAATCATGGGAAAAACTATATATATATATATATATATCTGTGTGTATGTGTGTGTATTCTTTATTGAATAATACTTCCTTATGATAATTCTAGTATCTTCATTTTGCTCTTGATTTTGATTTACCTCTCTTGCCTTATTAGTTCTCTTTCTTGGTTCTTCTTTCTCAAGCTTTTAGTCTCTCCCTAGTTACTTCTTTTTTAGAGTACATTTGTTCTTGAGTTCTTTAGATCTTGGGTTTTCTTGCACTTCATTAAAAAAAACAAGATAATCTTTACCATACAACATCATATCAACGAAGTAACTATATAATTTTATTAGAGCACTTAATAACAATATTGTTTTATCTTCATCTCTAATTCTTACATTAATATTTTCAAAAAGCTTATTAAAGTCATTAACATTTTGCTTCTTTATTTTTCCACAATGCATTTTAAATAATAGAGTAGTTGTTTAAGATATAACTTGTTTATCAAAGAAATAATTATGCTGAGATGCTTCGACTTTAGTAAAACACTAAAAAAATTGATTTCTCATTTGTGACTTTTCAAAAGATTAGTTCTGTAAAAGATAAGATTAACATTGAATGAGCCTTCTCAAACACCTACTCATTCTCCTTTCAAATATGGATTTAGGAAGGTTTGCTTCACCATTTAATGCTGACTCAAGCTCTTGTTATACCATCAAATCTATCATCTTCAACCTTCATAGGCTAAAATCTATCTGACTTATATACTAATCATTATTGTACTTTGTAGGCCTTGTAATGAAAAACTTTATATGATACCACTTATTAAGCACAAGTAGATTACCAAGACAATTATTTGCCAATAGCACTAATAATCTACTTGCCAAAAGCACAAGTAGATCAACCCCCCACGGTAGTAGCACAAAAAGCCAGGCTATCATATAAATCAATTAAATGAGAGGAAACCATAATACATACAAGGAACATTATTGAAAATGTATATAGAACTAGCAATAGACTTCAAGAGTTAACAATGTTTATCCATTGAAGATTTCAACCGCTAATAGACAATGCCTCAGAGCTTATTTCCGTATTTTCTATTTGCTCTCAACACCTCTTATGAAATACATAATGATCTCATAACTATTATCACACTTTGTTTTTTTCTAAAACTAAACTAAAGTTTTATAGCTTAAGGAATAGTTGGTTGCATAGCTGCAATTTTGTTAAAACTAGCTAATGAAATTTCAAAATATAATTAAATACCAAAGAAGGTTCTCAAGTACATTGCACATGATCAATGCATGCATGACTATATATAAAATCTAATGTCATGTATGTAATGCACAATCAACCATGATATTTTTTAATATTTTAAAGCTTTCAAGTTTTATTTTTATTCTAATTAATTTATTGAATGGTGGATAATATAATCACATCATATCAAGAACAATGTTGGATGTTTTCTTGTTTTATTTAAATTCTAATTAGTTGAATGGTGGATAATGGAACCACATCCTATCAAGATCAATTTTAGACTACCGTACACTTAGTCAGAATGAGTGAAAGGATCTAGATCTATTGCCATAAGATCAGAGATGCCAACAATTTGAATTCCATAGCCAAAACAATGTCAAGAGCTTGGAGACTATAATAAATGTGATATATTTCATTAAGATTGAGTGAAATAAATCTTGATGCAATCAAACAACTTTTAAAGTTAAAAGAGCCCCAACCCTTTCTTTATTTAAACCATTAATTGCTATGCAGTGTTCTTTTAAAGAAAAATCTCATTAACAGTCAACAAGTAATGTTTATACTTCATTGTCCATGTCACTCTCTAATAAACCTACTCAACATATTTTTCATGATTTTTTATTCATAAACATATGGTTAAGTACCTACTCTCAGTTTTTTTTCTTTAAATTTAATTGTTTTTTTAAATAGTGTGAGAACTTATTTTGTCAAATGTCTACTGCCTTTGTCTTTTATGTTATATTGTCATCATTATTCTTAGTTGATAGTACCATGAGTCGCATTACTATGATTATGATGTACATATAGAAATATACATACATGTATATAATGTTGATAATAATAATAATTCATGTTACATTATCATAATGACTTTTTTTTATCAGATTAACTGCGTCTATTTTAATAAGCTCAACTATTCTGATAAAAAATAGCCATTGTGCTAACATGAATAAATTTTTTTTTAACTATTAAAATTTTACTCTATTTTAAAATATATTTACATATATTAAATTCCATAAAAAAATTTAAAAATAAAAATTTAATTTATTTTCTTAAATAATATATAGATAAAAAACTTGAATTCAATTTGTAACAAAATAAGATAAAAAAAATCTATCTTGTTCGTTGGGTAAAAAAAAAAATAATTCACATAGTTTTGCTTTTCTGCCTGGCTGCTCTTCTTTTTTTAATTATTATTATTATTATTTATTTTTCAGAGGAAAGTTTTATATGCTCTTTTAACAGAAGATAAACTATGACGATAAGTGATTAGTCAGCATATAATCATATGCAATATGATTACCCTTACAAAAGATAGAAACTTAATTGTTTTTTAAGTTACTCTCTTTTGAGTGATAGGACAATAATTTAATATTTTTAATTAAAGCCCAAACTAAATGCCTAAGAATTACTGAGTAAAGAGAAATTTACATAGTAGTACACAATTCTTATGTATTTACATATTTCATATTTAAACATTTATATTTACACACATAATACTTTGGTGGGTTAAAACTATGCATAAAAGGTGTGTTTGATTTTAAAAAAGTGATCCAGTGCTCTATTTTTGATGTGATGTTAAGGATTTGAGTGATGTGTTTGTAAACATGAAAATTCAGATGTAAGATATGTAAATACCTCAGAAATGTGTGCTTTCTATGTAAATGCCACCATATTAAGACAAGAAAAACAAAGTAGAGCTGGTTGTTCATGAACAATTCGTGTTCAGTTCGTCAATGAGTTTATGTTTGATTCGTTCGATAAGTAAATGAGACAAACGTGAACAAATTTTTTTTGTTCGGTTAGTTAAATGAATCAAACACGAACAATTGTGCGTTCGTTCGTGTTCAAATCATTATGTTTGAAATATAAAATAACTTAAAATAATTATATATAAAAGAATTATGTTATTTTAAAATTTTAAATTTTATAAATTATAATATATAATAAATTAATGATAATAACATATTAATATACTATATTAGTAATATATTAATATAGATATTATTTATTTATATAACATAAGTTATATAATTAATATAATATATTATTTATATATATATTAATATTAGGGATGTCAAATTGACTTGTCGTTCGCGAACAGCTCGTGTTCGGTTCCTTCGTTAAGAAACGAACACGAACAGTGACTTCACGAACAATTTCAAACATGAGTTTATTTCAAACAAACTAAATTTCAAACGAACCGAACACGAACACAAGCTTTGTTCGTTCGTGTTCGGTTTGTTTACACCCCTACTTAAGCCTTTGTTGGTTCTATTTCTCTAAAGAATTGTTTAAAGATTATTTTGTTTTATTTATGTTTTCACTTGAAATGAAGCACATTTGACATATTTGACTAAGAAATGATTATTTTTAAAACAATAAAAACACCTAAAAGTTATTTTGAATATTCTCAAAATTATATTAATTATTTTTTTATTTTTTGAAAAATGAAAAAAATAAAGCGGCTTTTACATACAAAACTTTCATATTTACTTATCTCAGATCAAAACTTTCATAATTATAAACATCATATGAAAAGTAACACTCATCATCACTTTTTAATAGTCATATCCAGTTTTTTATCCAAAGGTAGTGCTCTGTGTGTAAAAAATGAAACTTTGTGTGAGATAGATAAATCCATAAGAATTGGGTGCTATGATGCAATTTTCCCAAAAATAAAAACATGTAAAAAATACTAAGCAAACATTCTTTTAAAAATGAAAGAAAAAATAAAACTAAAATTGATCCCAAACAAGACCTAAGTCTGCCCTTTATTTTTTTTATTATGCGAATTAAATTTAAAATAATATTATAAGGTATAAAGCTACTTAGAACTAAGTGAAATTTTATGAAAAACTCACTTGTTGATAGCTTTATATTGAAATTTTTTTTATTTTAAATTTTGGACCATTAAAAGATCGCTACCGAAAAACCCAACGATAACAAAAATGACAGATTTAAGAGTAAACAATCTAAAATCAAATATTTGAAGTGTCGCTAATCGTTTTAGGGAATCAATTGATGAATCAAATAATGTATGAATTTTGTGCTTATAATTGAAATGAGAGATTTGTTAAGAGAAGTCAATGAGCCTAAAATCGCTCAATTTTGACATCATTAAAATAATTATATTTTAAAATAATAATTAATTATAAATGAAATTAATATGTCATCTGATATAATATTTCAAATTCTGGTTATGTATTAAAACAGTAATTTCAAAATTAAAATTGAAGAATCAAGGATCCTCATCCAACATGTTATGTGTGATCTCAATTTGAAATTAGAGAGATATCAGAGATTTGAAAAACTTTAAAATCCCACTGGACAACTAATGCGGACGAAACTGCCAACAATCACCATTTCATAATTGTCTTTGCTTGATCGTCTTTGCCCAAACACCAGCATTCAAACATTATCCCTTGATTATTCTTGTTCAATAATCGTCTGTGGATCACTGCCGCTTGATTATCATTTCTCGATCATCATTGTTTGACCACCAGTATCTAATTGCCTCATATCCCAACGTCTTCAATTAAAAAGAAGTTAATTTTATAAATTGAAATACATGACAGATTATCGTAATTGGGCGGAAGATATAAATCTTTTTTAGGTTTTCTTAAAAAAAAATTACATACTCTTTGGAACTCTATTTTTATGTATATGTGAGCTAAATCTTTGTACAAAACTAAGGTATGAACCTCTTACTTTATTGCTATGAATGTTTTAATACATAGTAATGTAGCACTAACTATGATAAATCATTCCTAGCATTTTTCACAAACCTCTTTGATTGTTAATAGCTAATATCTCAGTTAAGGACATAATAATCTAATAGGTAAAATCCATGCAAGCATTATTTTAAAGTATTAACTTGACAAGATGAATGATAAACAAGCTCAAAATTTTATCTGATTTTATGATAATCTACCTAACACATACCACCATCATAAAAAGAAAAAAAAATTGTCAAGCATAAAGTAAATAGTAAACTAAGAGCTAATATGAGAAACTTAAATAAGTTTTCCTTTCCATTATTCTAAATTTTCTCAACAAAGATAGCTTTCCTGGGATCTTATCGCTAAATTACGTGTTATTATTAGAGATGAACTTTGATATCTGGCTGAAGGAGAATTTTTTTGATGGGATTAAAGTTAACTTAGTCATTATTATATTTTTTCAACATTCCATTGTAATGAGGAGTTAGTTTTGTGTTATAGATTCTTTTCATGTTTTTTTTTATTGGTTTGAACACATCAATTATTGTGAGACTACATCATACTGAACAACCTATTTATAAGCCTCACTACGAAGTCTTCCAATCCTTGTTTGAGACTCAAGCCCATATATGAATCTATTTTGTGTTTGGTAAGAGTGTCCATAACTTTGATTGAAACATTCAAAGTGAAATTTATGACCATCCAATCTTTAATTTTTTTTGTAAATTTATAACCAAACCAAATATCTCCAAAAATGAGTTCAATGATACCAAATGGTTCGATCTGACTTCAAATGAACAAAAATCAAATATTTGAAATGTGGTTAAAAACATCAAATGCATTAATGAATAGTCAAAAGATCTTTGATTTTTGCCTGCTCATAATCAAATAAGTAGCTTAATAAAATTAACCTTAAAACCATAATATCACTTAATTTAAGGTCATTAAGGTATATCTATGCTTAAAGAATGATATACGATCAAAGTAATTACTATAGTGTTTTTAATTTTTTGCTAAATTGTTTAAAATACAATCTTAAAAATGATAAATATATGCTAAATGAAGAACTTACATTATATAAGCCTCAAAGAGAAAATATGTTCCATTAGGCAGCAATTTTTAAATCAAGCACATGGCTAAAAATACATTAAAAAAATAGACCATTATTATATTATTGAGCGCACAAACTAAGAGAAGGTTGATGACTATTTTAAAGCCGTTAAGATAAACATTTGACTTTCACATCTATATAAACTATCTTATGAAATATTTTTCTTAAGAAAAATCATTTTTAATATTGAATGATTAAGTATATAATATGTGATTATCTTTAATTAAGGAGTCATTAATTATCTCACATTTATCAAAAACTTCAAAAAATATTGAGCCGTCATCCCCAAGCAATCAAGCTTTAGACAACCACATAAAGAAACTAGTTTTTTATCTAAATATTCGTTTTTTGTATGATCATCGTTGCGCACAGACAACTGCGGATTTGTCGCGCTGCGTCGTTTGATCGGACGGCTCAGATTGGTTACTGTCGTCGGCTCCACCTTTGGCTGTCACAGTCTGCCGAGTCAGCAAGTTTCGCTTAGCTAGCAGCCACATGCTCTGGCTCAATGTTGATATGTTTAAATTCAATTTTTTTTTTTGAAGAAGTATATTTTTATTTCTCAGAATGGAAAAGATTGCCGGCACTTCACATGAAACTCGGGAGTTCGGGAGCAGAGAAGGTGAGCGGATTCAGTAGAGTGAAGGAGGAAGGAGGAAGGAGGAAGGAGGAAGGAGTTGGGGGGGAAATCCTGCTAGCTTTTACCTTTATGATGCGCCGCTTCTAATGAGATCAACTGGTGATGTCTGATCTGTTGCTCGTTTCTTGGGTTGTTTTTTTTTTTTTTTTAAAGAATCTAGATCAATGAATTTTACTATGATTGATGTTCTTGAAGCCGTGTTTCGATTCCCGTTTACGTTTTTTCAGGAGAGCGGAAATGACGCGACAATCGTTAGGAATCCGCTCGTGGTGTTATGAATTTTACTAGGCTTAAGTGCGACTATTTTTGGTCTGTGATCTCCTATCTTCTCGGCATTGTTGGAGGTTTCTTCTGGTTGTTGATTTGGTTGAGGGAATAGTTAATCAGTTGAACAGTGGGGCTGGAAACTAGGTTTTTAATTTCCGTTTTATTTTGACACGCGGAAGAGGATGTACGTGGGTGCAGTTGATGCTTACTGCTGGACTCCGCGGGGGGTGATGGATGAGAGATGGATATGGGTCTGCGTGGATGTGGCTTTTATGGGGTTGAGATTGCTCTGTAGGGTTGCTTCAGTGCGGGATTCAGTTTTGGAAAACTAGTACTTTCTTGGATTTTAAACCTGGATAAGTGCTTGTGGCCCGAGTTATATTTTGGAGTAAAGCTTCCTCAACTTCGTGATACACGGAAAGTGTAATGATTCATGTTTTAGGAATGGAATATAGACATTGTTGTTAGATTGTATTAGAAGAATTGTTGATTGAAAATATGTTAGCCATCAAATTATTGAGATAATCTTTGTAGAAACAGTTGCTTGATGTAATTTGGGATCAGGATATATTCTGTTGGAGGTGAACTGAACTAGTGATGAAAAAAGCTGAGATTCATCTCTATTTGGCTGCTTAGCTGCTGATGTTTATTTACTATGAATGGGACTAACCAATCGAAGTAAGACGTTGTCGGAGCTTGTTCATATGATGAAGTCCTGGAGCCCGGGAAGATCAGAGCCGGCATTCAGGGACTTCTGGATGCCAGATGACAGTTGCAGAGTTTGTTATGATTGTGATTCACAATTTACAGTTTTTAACCGCAGACACCATTGCCGTCTATGTGGCCGTATATTTTGTGCCAAGTGTACCTCAAATTTTGTGCCAGTAAATTTTGACGACTCGAGGAATATGCAAGAAGAAAGTGAGCGAAGAATTAGGGTTTGTAACTATTGCTTTAAACAATGGGAGCAAGACCTAGCAGCTAGTAGTATTGCTGCTTCGACCTCCACTCCGGTCCTCAGCCATTCTCTTTCAGCAGCTAGCTTGACTAGCACACAGTCAAGCGGGACAGCTAGCAGCGGTGCTACGGCTACTGGTTTGGGGCAATACTCTCCTGGTGCTTGTCCGAGTACTAAATATAGCTCTGGTCGAAGTCTTAGTCCGTTCACTCAGATCGGGCCTGTTCCTGATAAACAAGATATGATGATGACGGAAGGAAACATGGATTTAGTTGCGGGCATGGGACATCCTCCCTCTAATGACTTCGGCTATTGCATGAACAGGTATCATATTATACTCTCACTTGTTTGTCTTACTATTCTATTGTTGCTGGTCTACGATCAAGTTTTTTGCAGCCACTAAGGTCTTTCTCAGTGAGGAAATGTCTTGTCTTCCCACTCATATCAATTTTCCTATGTACTTCGTGTATACTTCTCTCTTCTAATAGACTAATCTTGTAATATCATAGGGGAGATCAGAAGCCGTCATTGGCAGTGGAAATATGTGCTCTGTAATTACTTTTAGTTTTCTTTTTAGTTGCTTTCTAGAACATGATTGTATCTCTTTTGTTTCATTTCTTGCATAAAATGAAATTCCTCTTGTTGATACCTTTTAATTTGTCTTTTAAGAATTTACGAAAATTTGTATGCATCATGCTCCCTTGTATTCCTCTCTTTGTTATTGCATGATTTAGTGGAATCATTCATAATTAAGGCTCTTTAATATTTTTTTCAGTTCCTTTAAAAGAGCCATTAGCATATAATCATAACTTTGATTGCAGTTATTGTAATAATATATAGTTTTGGTTAAATATATTTATAAATATTTTTGTAAGCTGATTTTTTACTACTGTGTGACTTCTACTTTATTATAAGAAAAAGTGAGCATTTTTGGCGAAGTCACAAAGCAAAAATGAAAAGTTGAGGTTTATAAATGGGCTATATACTAACATTCTTAGAGTCTTTGAGTTTTTCTTGTGCAGGAAGCTAAACTAGAGCAGGAGCCCAATGTTTCTCACTTCGAGCAGTGAATTTGTCTTTCAAATTCTTTTACTTTCTACATACCATCCAAAGATTTTATTTTGATCCTTCTAACTGTTTGATCTCTTATGTGATTTCTACTTAGTGATGGTCCTTTAAAATATCAACGAAATTATTTTTGTGATCTGTAGGCTCCATTGTTAAAAACTTTATTCAACTTGCAAGCTCCATCTAACCATAAATTAAATGATTACAACAACATTGTAACCAATCATTACTTGAACCTCTTTGTTTCTATTTTAGTGGGCCCTTAGGCTTATTACACCAAAGAAATTTCAACTCAAATGTTACATACCAATATTCCACACAAAATGATACGAGTTAGGAACAGAAATTGGGGCTGACAATTGAATTGTTAAATTGAAACAAGGGATCCTATTTAAGAAAAAAATAAAGATGAAAAAAAGGTTTTAGGTGGGGATTCCTCATTCAGTCAGTATGAATATAAAATGATGATTCATAAAGTAGCTCCAAGTAGTTGGGCTAAGATTAATTATAATTATTAATTGACACAAGATAAAATAGGCTAAACCTAATAATATAAATGAAAAAAATAAATTATTGCTATTCATTCTCCTCTTGTCGTTTAGCTTTTTGCTTAAAATTAAATTTATGGGGATTAGATTTTTTTTGCTTAACGTCCATAATTTCTAAATAAAAATGATCTCTTTAAAGATGATTAAATGATCTTATAGAAACTTACATTTTGTCAAACAGTGAGAGTATAAATGTTATTTCAAGTGTAGCGTAGTAGTTGACTCTTTGTTTGCTCTAGCTTCAACCACCATGCAACATCAATTTTCTCCTTTAAAATATCCTGCAATATTTGATTCGATATATGAATATGAATTTGAGATAGGGTCTTTCGATCCTCATACTGTTTTTCCTTTGATGATCATCTTAAAGGCATCTTTTCAATCCCTAAGGAGGTGTTTGATAGCTGACTTTTAATAGGATTTAACCCTGGATTTTACTTGAATCCAACCAAACACACACACACACAAAAAAAAAAAAAAAAAAAAAAAA
>NEWO01000017.1:2637934-2651991 GCA_003013225.1 Phalaenopsis aphrodite
GCCTTTTTGGGATTTCAATATATATATATATGTATGTAAGTATGTATGTATGCATGTATGCATATATATATATATATATATATTTGTGTGGCCAGGGTGCCATGCTTGAGCCCTCCCACTCATTGTATCTGTATTTTTCTTTCTATTTAATATATTAGCCTTTTTGGGATTTCAATATATATATATATGTATGTATGTATGTATGTATGCATGTATGCATATATATATATATATATATATATACATACATATATATGGATAGTCATTCTGCTCCCATTTCAATTTATGATTATCAAATGTAAGTTTAGAACCATTCAATCTTTTCACCATAATTTATCATCAATTGGCTCAATGGATGCTTCTGATTGCACTAGAAGTAAATTCTGATGTTCAATGTGAATAAATTTTAAATGCCTTGGCATTAAATACATTGGTGTGTTTGCTGACTTTGATTGGTCAAATACATAATTAAAATTAGCATTTTAAATTGTTTTTATCTTCTATTCAATTATTCTTATTCTTTTCATACTTGATGAATGATCAAACTATTATACAAATTGGCATAATATAATGAAATAATTTTGAGTCAATTTTAGCTAATAGAGGACTTTCTTTTCTACCAAGTTTATCATGTTATTTACAACTCGTGATGGAGCTTTTGGAGAGCCTTTAGGATTTGGCTATAATTGAATTATAATTGTCCCATTTAACAATGAACCATTCAATTAGAGGCTATGGTAGTAACCATTATTTTTGTGATAATATTTAGGGGCAAAATCATATGGTCAGACAATAAGGTTCACATCTTTTTTGGCGTGAGATTTTTTTTTTGTAAGCAATCATAGATGTATGCTTAATATGATATGGCCTCTTTAAGGAATTGGGTTAATCTTAAATTTGTTATTTTTAACAATTTGGTGTAAATGTGGATGAATTTTTCTTTAAGCTTGAGGTGATACACTCCTTCTAAACCTTTTTTTTTGAAATTTTATAATATTTTGATATTAGTATATGTTTGTGTGTACGCGCGCGCTCCCGTGTGTGTGTTGTTTGTCTTAAATTAGGTTTGAAAGTGATGTACATAGGGTGCGAGGGCAATTTGATGATAGTAGTCCATATGGTTAAGATTTTCTTTTTCAATGTGGTCATCCCTGTGGTGTTGAGTTGTTGAACATTATTATTTGATTATTGTTTCACACACTTACTTATAGAAAATCATGGTCATAGTTCACATTGATTTAAGTTTTTTTAGATGTTTGTTGTCTCAAAGACTGATGCAGGAGCACCCGCTAAATTACAGAATCACATATCCCATAATTCTAAATCACGGGAGTTCCTTAGTACTTTAAAAAAATATGTTTTCTCGCGGGAAGATAAAACAAATAATTTCTGCTCATTTGGCAATTTCTGCAGAGATACTTGCCATTTTGATTTATTTCATATTTCTTTGTTTCTATTTAGAATTATTTTCTATATGTACCTATTTATCTATGTTTTTTTTGTTGTTTTGGCAAATTTTGCAATTGTTTATGTATTTTGGATATTGTATCTCTGATTTCTATCACAAGCAGTGATGTATCCTTTTTTCTTTTGCAAGTGGTGTTTCTTTAGCTTGTGCTGGAACATATGGTGAAGATACTTGACCTTCGTACCACATTGCTTCGTCAGTGTCTTTGTTGTTTTTAGTCGAAACAACTGACAATCTATGTTGAATCTACTGTCCAACAACAGATTTGATCTCGTGCCCATTCCAATTATTGTCGACCTCGCTTATTTTCCCTCTTGCTATTCCACAATCATCCTTCCGCTAAATCCCCTCCCCTTCCTAACCACCTTATAGGAGCTCTAAAACGATATCATATGGTATTAGATCCAGCTGAAATTTGAGTTGGAAGAATGGGACGTCATGCCGCTAAGGAGAAATTCTCAACGAGGTACTTAAGAAATCACTATTGAGGATATACGTGAGAAATCCTCCAACCGTAACAGAGACTTACCGTCTTTCAGAAGAGACAATCTGGTGAGGTTACCCATAGCCACAACGACGACTCATCTAATCGAGAGAAAATGAATCATTTTTACCAAGAAGCTTCGAGTGATGAAATGTCGATGCCGCGTTGATTTAGTATGGAATATCAAAGGAAAAATCATAATCTTTGTGTAAATTTGGATTTATCAGATTTTGACAGTTATATAGATCCGAATGAATTTATCGAGTGACTCCAAACAGTAGAACAAATTTTGAGTACAGAGACATTCCCCATTACAAAATAGTTAAATTGACAACTATCAAGCTTAAGAAGAATGCTTTATTGTGGTGAGAGTACCTGAAGTATCTTCGTCGGCATATGGGTAGAAGAAAAATCACCACCTATTCTAAGATGTAAATGGAGATGCAGTGTAAATACTTTCCCACATATTATGACATAATATTATTCTTAAAACTCCACCATATGCGTCAAAGAGATTCTTCTGTGGAGGAGTAACAAATTGAATATGATCAATTCACGCTGAAATGTGAGTTGATTGAATCAAAGGAGCACACAATGACAATCTATCTTAGAGGACCAAGGTCATCTATCAGTAATGTGACGCAACTGTAACCGTATTGGTCTCTATTTAATATACATGCACTAGCTTTAAAGATGGAGAAATAATATCACTGGATAATTATCACCTCTTACAGACAGAGTTCAACCCCAGGATCAGACATAAAGAATACATCTAGTGGAGCACCCAAGTGAACCCTGCCAGGGGAGAAACCCATATAAAATGGAGAAAAGTGGAGACCGCCAGTGCTCCTAAATCCATCCCAATCAAGAACTGCTTTAAGTGCCATGATTTTGAACACATTGCGTCTAATTGCCAAAACAAGAGGATCTTACTTTCATTGAGCATGGAGCATTTTAAGAAATGAACAATGACATAAGAGAGATGAAGACATCAGAGAGAATCAAATTGCTGCTGACAAGGGAGAGAGGCTAGTAATTTAAGCTAAGCCAATGAGAGAGACTTCACCATGATTAGCATTAATTGATCTAGAAGGTATTGAGTCTGATGAGCCGATACCGGAAAAGGGGCAACCCCTATTGAGAGAGTTGTCAGGTATCCTGACTAACAGTATCAGTTTGCCTCCTAGATGGCTACCACTGAAAGAAATTCAACATGTCGTAGATCTTATTCAAGGATTTTTTTCTGCCAAACTAACTCACCCATGAGATGCAACCAATCGAGTACGAGAAGTTACAAAAATATGTTAAACTTGATGGTTGAGTCTTGATTTGTGAGAATATTATTTGATGTAGCTTTAGCTCTGATTGTGCTAAAAATTGATGACTATTTATTCTACCGGAGTAGATTTTGGAATGATGCATGTGTTTCAAATATCTTGGATGGACGTGAGCATAAATTTTTTAGTGAAGTTCCCTTAGGCATAACAATATTACAATTTTTTTCTTGATGGTTGTAGATCATTTCTTCAAGATAACATATTTTATTTCTTGTCATAAGACAATGGACACATCACATACTGTAGATTTATATTTAAAGGACGTAGTTTGTAGTCATGATATACCCAAGAGCATTACTTAAGATAGAGAGGTGAACTCGGCCATTTTTGGAGCACGCTATTGGGTAAGTTAGAACTTCAGTTTGGTTCAACAGGGCACCCACGGGCAACTGACCACACAGGAGTGGTGAACTGCAGCTTTGGAAACCTCCTTACATGTTTTGTGGGAAAAAATATCCGACTATGGGATCTAGTTCTTTCTAGAGAATTGGGAGAGGCCTCTCCTAGCTGGGGAGAATGGTATGGGAGTGTTCACTGTATTATGGTAATTCCACCATACTGTGGAAATAGATGTTTTTGTGATCACATGAAGACAAAACAAACAATTTCCGCTCCTTTGGCAATTTCTGCAGAGATACTTGTCATTTTGATTTATTTCCTGTTTCCTTGTTTTTATTTAGAGTTTTTTTCTATTAGGAACCTATTTATGTGTTTTTTTACCTGCTTTGGAGACTTTTTTGCTATTGTTTGGGTTTTGAGCACTGTATTTCTGATTTCTATTCAAAGGAGTGTTGTATCCTTTTTTTCTTTTTGCAAGTTGTGTCTATAGCTTCTGCAAGAATAGGTGGTCAACTTCTTTGACCACCGTATTGCGCCTTTTCATGGGTGTCTTTTATATTTTCAACCAAAACAACCAACGATCAATGTCGAATCTGCTGTCCAACAACAGATTTTACCTCATACCCCTTTCAAATATTGCTGACCTTGCATATTTGCTTTCCCTTGCTATTTCATGACCACCTCCCTGGTAAATCCTCTACCTAATCACCTCTAGGTGTTCTAAAACCGTATCACAGACCTTGGATACTTTATATATATAGGATTTGGTTTGTAGATTTAGATCTTAATATTTTCAAAGTATCCTCCAACCCATGACATAGTTGATAACTTTTAACATAACAGGTTCAAAAATCTGAGAATGCTTCAGTTCAACAAAAGGAATCCCTATCCTCCATGAGTTTAGATTGCAAATTCTTTTTATCACTCTCAATTGCTATATTGATATGTAAATATAAATTTTATATTGGCTAATTATAGGATATGCATTGGTTAAAGGTGTCAAATTTTGAAAAAAATCAACAATTTTTTATTATCCTTGTTGCACTTTAATGTGGATAAACGTTGCTTATGTTGGTCCAAGTGTCATTTAGATGCTAAATAATTATTTCAGATGTTATACTAGGCTAATACAATATTTACTATTTATAGCTCTATAATAAAGTCCTGGAATAAAAAGAAATGGATAGCTAGTTTTTGATTCATAGTTAAACTGTGACAAGAGTAGACGAGTGAAAAAAATGATAGCACCCTAGACTTTTGTTTCTTGGAACCTAACTTTCGTCACTTCCACATAACAGATGATGGAAGGACCACAAAGGCTAGTATTTCATAAGTTGATGGATAAATTAGACACTAAGAGAAGTATGAGACTAAAATTTAGGGACCGCTTTTGTCATTTACTTATTTTTGAATATAATGGGGTAGAATGTTTTCCTACATGTACATCTCACTTCATCACTTCACTCTATTCGCAGGAAATGGACCACTTGAAGATGGCTGTTGCTAAAATTGATGCTCAGCATCCCAATGTTCTTTTGGTTGAAAAATCTGTGTCTCGTTATGCACAAGATTATCTTCTTGCAAAGAACATTTCTCTTGTTTTGAATATTAAAAGGCCGCTTTTGGAACGAATATCTCGCTGTACTGGTGCTCAGATTGTCCCTTCAATTGACCATCTGTCATCGTTAAAGCTAGGCCATTGTGATTTGTTCCATGTGGATAGGTTTGTTGAAGAACATGGAAGTGCTGGTCAAAATGGAAACAAATTAACAAAGACTTTGATGTTTTTCGAAGGTTGCCGAAAGCCACTTGGCTGTACTGTAAGTTTTACTTGACTTGTGCATTCTGTTATGTGAATGTTCAATGCCAGCCATCGACTGTCTTGTTAATTATTGCTGCAGTTGTCATAAAATGATAATTTCAGAGATTTTTTTTCTTGATACTTCACTAACCAATACATACCTTTGGCCAGAATGATTTATGAAATTGGTTCGTTTGTTAATTCATAAGAAAAGAATTAGATGCATTTGGATTGAACTTGACATCATTATTATTTTCTTTATATTGTTGAAAGATAGAGATATTGTTGAAAATTGGACCTAATTTAGGGTCCTATTGGAAAAAATGGAGTATTGAAGAAGTCTAGGGGTTTATCTGTAAAACAATGTAATGCCCCGTTAATGTAGAAAGTAGGTTTTGAGCAAGTTATTCTTATTGGTATCACAGACTAACCTAGCCGCCTCACATCATCGCCTTTCAGTCTTGACCTTCCCAACAAGCTTTGATTGCGACTGTATTGCAGGGTTCATTCACGTCATCGCCTTCCCAACAAGCTCTGATCGCGACTGTCTTACAGGGTTTGTTCTTCGTGTAGGATAGCGAGTCGCCTTCCTAGCAAGCTCTGATTGCGACTGTCTCGCAGGGTTCGGTCACGAAGGTGCTGGATCGCGACTGCATCGCTAGTCGCCTTCCTAGCAAGCTCTGATCACGACTGTATCACGATTCTCTGTACGTTGTGATCCCGGAGTTGGTTTCTCAACTTGTATCATGAGGGATTCAGGCAGGAGAGGGCTTTTGCGGTTCGTTGCGAGTGGAAGGAATGGAGGTGACAAAGAGGAACGAACAGGGAGAGATGTGCATGCAGGATGTGGAGCGGAAGGATAAAAAAAAATTTTGATGAGGAGGATCTATTGTAAATTTACCTTCTTAATTATTGACCTTGTCTTCTATACATATTTTCTCTCATGTTACTCCAAACTTTTAATTTTAAAATATTAAATAAATCACAGTGATCTATCAGCAAAATTGAATACTCACAATTGTAATATGCGGTAACATTATGAATAGAAAGACAATATATATGTTAATCACATAAAAATAAGTTAGTATAAAGTAAATGATAGTTTACTAATTACTAGCAAGCATTCAAGGGAGTTCTTATCATTATATCATAAAAACTTATTATCGAACCATTTACATCCGTCACATGAGTTTTGATTGGTTTTGTTCAATGCAAAACAAGCATTGAATTTGATTATGCATGAGTTGGCATATACTAGCATTCCGTGCATCTGATCATGCTATTATTTTATAGATATAATACTTTTTTACTGAGTTATTAGATATTAGGTTAGTTTTGTGTTTTCCAGGCTACCAAATGTCAAAATTGAGCCCAATTAAGCAACCAAAATGTTTAAATTCCATGTAAAAATCAAATCGCAGTTATATGATATGTTTGGTTTTGTTGGATTTGTCAGCTTTAAACAACTTGTGAACATTAGTACTAACCAGTATTATTCTTAATTGATCATATAGTGAGGTATTTCTTATCTTTAATAGAAATTGTTGCCTTTACATGCTAATAGAATAGGTGAAATGCCTAAATTTAAGGCCCGTTTGGGGCAGCTTATAAGTGCGGCAGCGTTTTTGAAAACAATGACTAACCGTTTAGTTTGCGCATTTTTGAAAATGCTGTCTGCCGCGTTTAAGTTTTTTAAACTAAACGCAGGACACGGGTCGACCCCCGCGGTCGACTCGCAGGCCGCATTTCAGGATACAAACAGACCCTTAATGTATTGATTGCACAAACTGCCACAAACAGACCCTTAATGTATTGATTGATGCACAACCTTGATATATGTCGCTAGGTAGAAAACTTCCTAGCATAATTAATGATAATACTAGCACTAAAGCAATATTTTAGCAAAGGCTAACAAAAAGTATGTGGCCAAGTCTCGACTGATGCCACCTTTGGAGGGACTGCTTGGAATACCTTATTGGCATTAAGCATTGTGGCTGAATGCACTAGAATAATTTCGTGGGCTTTTATGTAAAAAGTTCTTTTAAAGCTAAGGAAAAATGTCTTGAAAAATTTTTTTATTTAGTTTTTTGATAGTACATATGAGTTTTTTTTTTAATTAATAATTGAAGGTAATTTTCTTCAAAATTTAATTATTTAGATGCCTTAGCTTTCACACACATGCGCGCGCGCTCGAGCACACTCACACGGAGATACATATATATATATATATATATATATATATACACACACACACGCATACATACATACATATATATCAATTTAAATAAAATAAGATAGGTTGTATGAGTGGACCCTAAATATATGTGTGTGTGTGTGTCTTATCTTACATGTCTTGTTTTCTCGAAATAAAGAACAAGGCAGTATTATAACTGTCACCATTAGCTTCAATACCTTACCTCTATAATATCACCTTACAATCATATTTATTGTATACTTGAATACCCATGGTTTTGAATATTAGAATTTGTTTTGGTCATAAAGTTGGGTAGTTTTTATGATTTTTGATCATGTTAATAGAATTATAGTTTTACTGTATAAACTTTATCAGATGTGTTTAATATTAATTAGAATCTATAGTATTTATTATTGTAGTTTGTCTTCATTGTTGATGATATTCTTCTTTATTATAGTTTTTTTACCCATTAATACTTTTACCTTTATTTAGGCATGTTAACACTAGCATTAGAATCAGTCAAGTGAAGTTGTAGCATTTTATGATTTCTAACATTATATCAATGTTAAAATCTCAAACTTTATGTCTCATTGCTTGAGATTATCTTTTTACTATTGTATGAGAGCTCGCTAATCAGTAGCTGGGTTGCTACCAGTTTTGTCTTGTCCAAAAGCTCATTGATTTTTTCTTTTACTTGCTCACTCACAGTTATGTTTTTTTCCCCAAGCACATTTCTTGTTGTTCAATTCTCGTCGTCATTGCTTTGCTTCTCATTCTTGTTTCTTATGTTGTTTTTGATCACATCCACTTACTAGAGTGTGGGGTCCCTAGTTCGCCTGTTCTGCACTGTTATTGTGGTTTGCTACTCTGTGTACTTGCTTGTTTCTTTGTGAGCATTTTTTCTTTTATTATATTTTTTGAAGGTCTTGCATCGCTTGGATCCCGCACTTACATCTGAAGATCTCACATGTGTTGCTCTTCTATTCGTCTCTTGTTTTAAAGATCCTATGAAGATCTCATGAAGATGCTGTGAGGATCTCGTGATAATTTCATCACCTTCAATCTCTGTTACTGTTGGTCCAATATAGATTTCTAGATTGTTTTTGGTTTCCATTAGAAAGTTTTGTTCTCGCACTGATTGTTATGGATTAAAAATTTCAAAGTTATTAAACATCTCTTACTTTGGATCTCTCAGTTACTTTTGCATCATACAAATTCTCAAACTTTTTTGGTATATTCTCTTGATTTTGTGGGGAGATGATACCAATATTAGAATCATAAGCTCCATATTAATATTATTACATGTGATTAATATTTATCAGGAATCTATAGTATTTAGTATTTTAATATATCTTCATGGTTAAGGATATTCTCTTTTTATTGTAGTTTTCTTATTCTTCTCTTGTCTTGTCTTTATGTAGGCATGTTTTTATTGGCATTATAATGTAAGTAATGTTGCAGCCTTTTATGATTTCTAATTGATTTTGGTAATTTTGATTTTCAAGTCTGCATTCAATTGCAACTCTAATTAAGAATTATTGTTTTTTTAAAGAAATGTTATAATGAAGAAACTAAACTAGGAGTTAGAAAGTATATGAAATGAAAAATCCATACTTAAAGTCTTATATAGGATTTAGTTGAAATATAGTAAGATAATGAAACTCTGTTTATATGTGATACGATAAATGTGAAAGCTAAGTTTTAGTGAGGATTAAGATACAATTTGAAATTGTGTTTTAGTCCATGCAACATTTGTAATTATTTGTCGAAAGTTGTAGCAGTTGCCCAATGTTTGATGATCTTAGTTTGAAGGGAGGTTCGATCCAGCTTTGCATCTACTACCCTAGATCCCACTCTGGTCTCTTATGTTCCACACAGCATGTGAACAATTTGGGTTTCCAGTTTCTTCTAGCTCTCAGTCTAAATCTCCCAGGCTGTATGCTAACCCACATTATCTCAATCAGGTTCTTTCAGTTATCTTTTCTATTTTATAGCACTTTACATTCGGCCAAAAAAATTGGAAGTGTTGTGGTATATAAATATAGAATGATTGACAGAGAAAGCAAAAAAATTAACCAAAAAAATTATCAGCAGAATGTAGTTCAAAGTTAAAGAGTAATGCTGTGGAGAATTTCTAGTCCTTTCTAACCTATGAACTACAATTGTAGGGATAGACTGTTTTGAAACTGACTGCGGAATAGGAGTGGATGCCCTAGACCCACTCTCCTTGTCACATGCACTGTGACCTCTGGTAAATCATCAAACCTTACCAATTAAGATTCCTGTAGTGTTGTTTCAGAAACTGTACGAGACTTGTTCTTGTACATAACCTTTGTATTGAAAATCACATTTCTATTCCTTATGATCTTCTGATTCTGATCATCCCATAAACGATACTCAAATGCCTCGTCTCCACTTAGCAATATCAATGTCTTTACTAGTGCTTCTTTAGCCTCAAACATCTTTCTTCATGTAGTGTATAGAAACTATACGATCTTTCTTCACTTAGCCTCAAGCTTACTACGAACATCAGGATTAATGAGAACATATGAAAGACATCTAAAGGTTTTAAGGTGAGAAAATTTCACTTTTTTCTCACTCCATACCTCCTCAGGTAACTCATAGTTTAATGGAACGGATAGCCCCCTGCTGACCAAATAAGCAACAATGTTGACCGCTTCTGCCCAGAATGTGGGTAGTAGTTCAACGTGCAATCTTATGCTTCTAGCCTGCTCATTAATGATCTTGTTCATGCGCTCTGCAACACCATTTTGCTGTGGTGTCCTTGGAATGGTCTTCTCCATTCTGATGCTCTGAGCTGCACAATACTTCATGAACCCACCGTCAATGTACTTGTCACCATTATCAGACCTCAGACATTTCAGTTTTAAGCCTATCTCTGTTTCAACCACGGCCTTCCAAGTCTTGAAAACACTAAATACATCTGATTTATGCTTCAAGAAATAGACCATACCCTTTTGTTATGATCATCAATGAATGCGACTGGAGAAGGTCCCCACACATGTGTGTACAAGATTCAGTTTTCCTGCCTTTGACGTCATTTCATTTTTCAAGAAACTGATCTTGTTCTATTTCCCCATAATGCAACTCCCACACATGTTGAGATCAACTGGCTTCAGTTCTGTTAACTTGCCTCTGGAATGAAATTCCTTCGTACCTCTGACTCATGCGGTCAAATCTGCAATGCTATAACTCTGTTGTACTCTCTGCAACAGTAGTTTCAACACTGTTAATTAAATTGGTAGTCATATATAACGTACTTGTTTTCTTACTACGAGTCAGTATTAGTGCTTCTTTAGTAACATTCCAGGTGCCATTTGAGAACATCGTTGAATGTCCACACTCATCGAGCTGCCCAACAGAAATGAGATTTTTCTTCAACTCAGGAATGCGTCTGATGTTTTACAGAGTCCACTTGTTCTTGTTAGGAATTGCAATATCAGTCTTTCATTCATACCACATTCAAAGCTTCTGCATCTGTCAGATATATTTTCCCAAAGTCACCGACAACATAATTGCACATCAATTCCCAATGGAAAGTTGTATAGAAAGAAGCCTCTGAATTCAGTATCCAGTCACCAACGGAACTATGAACTGTATATCTTGCGCTTCTTCAGTTTGAGGATCGCAACGATAATGACATTATACCAATGATCGCTTCTTCAATCAACGACAGCAAATCCGGCATGTGTTGCCAGCATTTTGTGCAGCAAGTTAGCGTGCGCAGCTCGAGAAGGATCGCAACGATGGAATTCCGGCGGCGGTTTTGGTAGGTCCAGCAGCTCTAGTTGCAATTTCTGCGATTGTTGCAGCGACCGGCGGGAGGAGGTGCGGCCCGGTCAAATCCAACGCAAGGTCTACTGGAGGAGGCTTCACGAAGGGTGGCGCTGTCCAAAACGGGAAGAAGAATTTAGAGGAAGGAATCTCTTACTTGCTCTTGAACGAATATTCCTTCAGTATATTTCCCTGCCGCAGCCAAGGAAAGAAAGCTCCCGCTCCCACTTTTAATTCTCTGCCTCTTAAAAGGAAGGTCTGAGCAGGTCTAAAAGGAAAACTTTGGAAATAGTAAAAAAACTTCGGGAAGAAAGCAAAAGAGACGTGAAAAAAAAAGGAAAGCTTTTTTTAAGTGATTTTTGGTTTGGGAAAATAGAAAAAAAAGAAATTTTTTTCTTTTTAAAAAAAAAAAAGCATAAAATAGGAAAGAGAAATAGAAAAAAAATTATTATTTAAAATTTTTTTTTGTTGTTTGTCTTTTTTATTTTTTTTAGGTATTCTGCTAAAAGATTTTTTTGGGAAAATATTCTAATAGTAGCAAAAATAATTGATAATATGATGTCAGTTTCTTTAATATCCGCTATGACGGTGGAAAAGTCGATTCAGGTGATTACACATCCCATCAAAATTGATATGACAATTTAACAACAAAGAGAACTTTGGCATGTGACAATGTGAGGTGCTGGATGCGCTGTGTTCTCTAAATTTGGAGAAAATTCTGGATAGCGAGAAATGTTCTGAAGAGATATTAGAGAGAGCTTGATTGAAGATGAAAATGAGTGCTTGTTGCTTGATATGAAATTGCTTCCCAGGAAATAAAATATGTGGTGTTGATGGAGACTTTTGCAGGGAAATTGTGGAAGATGCTGGAGAACTAATATCTCACAAAGTGCGTGAAGAATTATCTTCATATGAAGCGTAGACTCTATTAATTTCAGATGAGACAAGGGGTTACTATTGATGAGCACTTGAATGACTTCACTAAGCTGTTAGCAGATCCGTTTAATTTGGATGTGGATGTTGGAGATGAAGACAAGACACTTCTGCTGAATTCGCTCCCGGATGAGTATGAAAACTTCTTTATGACACACTTTCATGGGAAGGAGGTCTTGAATTCTGATGAAGTGACTACGACACTGTTGAATCATGAATTCCGTCGAATGGACAAAAAATATGCAAAGATAGAATCAGTTGAGGCACTCACACTTCAACGTGGCATATCTAAAGAAGAAGAAGAAGAAGAATTGGCAAAAAAAAAATGGCAGCGACGATACTTCTCAAAAGTGGGTCAAGTCTCATGGGCGCAGTCTTGGGAAAAATTATTGTGCTTTCTGTTTAGAGAGTGGTCATTTGATGAATGATTGTCTGAAGCTGAAGGAGAAGAGAAATGAAGTTATATCTGAGGGAAAAGCCAATGTCATTGTAGAAAGATGTGAAAAGACAAATTTAGATATATCGTTATCTGTATTTTCTCATAGTTTATTTTTAGATGACTCGTGCTGAATTTTGGATACAGGTGCTACTTATCATATTTGTCCTTATCGAGAGTGGTTTGTATGTATAAGGAGCTGGATAGTGGTGCGGTGACTCTGGGTAATGGCCAAGCTTGTCGTACTATTGTTGTAGGGAGTATCTTTATCAAGATGCATGATGGTACTATGAGAGAATTTATGTTCCAGATATCAGGAAAAATTTGTTGTTCGTCGGGGCTTTAGAGTCAAAGGGCAACAAAATAGTTATTAAGACAGACATTCTGAGGATATGTCGTGGAGGAATGATTTTTATGAAAAGAGTTCGTCATCACAACATTTATTATCTTCAGTATAGTACAGTGACTGAAACAATTGTTGTTGCTAATAATTTTTTTGACGCCACTATGTTGTGGCATATGCGGGTAGCTCTTGTTGGAGAGGCTTCACTTCAGGATTTGGTGAAAAAATGATTGATCAAAGAAGAAAGTACTTGCAAAGTTGATTTATTTGAGCATTGTGTTTCGTAAAATGACATCGGTATCTTTTGAGACTGTCATTCACAGTACAAAAAATATTTTAGAATATGTTCATGCAGATGTTTGGGTCGACAACCAGCGTAAAACTTGTTGAAAAAAAATCATGATATGAATCCTTTTGATCATTGTGTAAGTGCTAGGGCATCCCCTGGAAGCGACGCGCTGTATAGCCTGAATACAGTGAAAAGTGTGCAAGGGCCGCTACACCGGTGTCCGGGTGTAGTGTTTAATAAGCAAAGGTTCCCAAATTACGGACGAATGTGAGTAAAGAAGTTAGTTGATGAAATTAATGAAACTAATATTAGGATAAGATCTTGGAATATAGACACTCTCAGTGGTAAATTAATGGAATTAGTTGATATTATGATTCATAGGAAAATTAATATCTTATGTATTCAAGAAACTAAGTGGGTTGGAGAAAATGCTAAGAAGATTGATAATTTAGGTTTTAAACTTTGGTATTCTGGTAAGAGTCGCACTAGAAATGGTGTAGGTGTAATTATAGATAAGAGTTTGAAAGATAATGTTGTAAAAATTAATAGAGTTGGTGATAGAATTATAGCCCTTAAGATTATCATTGATACTTAGATTTTTAATATTATAAGTGTTTATGCTCCTCAAGTAGGTTTAG